>KZ505842.1:226860-239517 GCA_002844005.1 Limosa lapponica baueri
AAGAATGAACACATGCTTAAAACTAAACTCCCTCTAATTTATATTGAAATTCCCTGATGGTATACGTACAGATAATGTGTAATCCTCTTCTTGATTTACAATAAATTTTTATGTTATCTTAGCAAAATGATAAAACAATAATAATCACTGTACCCTATAAATCATACTGTTATTTTAAGCTTATTTCTCTGTGAAAGTCTCTATCTTGTGGGCTGCAAAAAATTATGCATTATCTGAAAAACTTTATTCTTGGCATACTTGCATTCTTTCTTAGAGAACAGTTCCTGTGAAAGTAGTTGAATGAGTTTTCTGATCTAAGTAATAGGGCGAGCTGGAGAACAACAATTCTGTTTTGCAAAACTTGAATATTTAGCATGTTTATACTTCTACACTGGACTAAAACCTAGATACTTTGGTTTTTTCCCTGCAAAACAAGAAAGTGTCAAAATACATGTTTTTAAAGGAGAAGTGTTCAGTGCAGCTTTAACTCCTTGTGTTTCTCTTTTGTGGACTGGTTTCTATCTCTTTCTCATCATTTTGTCATAAATGACTGGAAAGCTTGGGAACTAAAAATCTCATTACGAAAATTGTCGCACACAATTTTTTTCCCTGCAAATGTTATGGCTCAAATGAAAGAG
The DNA here is from genome assembly GCA_002844005.1 of Limosa lapponica baueri. NCBI lineage: Eukaryota > Metazoa > Chordata > Aves > Charadriiformes > Scolopacidae > Limosa > Limosa lapponica. The sequence continues at coordinate 227,499 of KZ505842.1, forward strand.
TGTAGTATTAAAAAATACACCAAGATGAAAATGTTCTGATTAGGGTTTACAGTCACTATCTTCTAAAACCAAATAAACCATACAAACAGTAGAAAGTTTTTTAATGAAACAGTTAAGTAATTTATAGTTTCAAGTTCCAAAATGCTCTCTCAAAAGTACTTAATGTAAAATAACCAAATGATCACTTGGGTATAAGAAGAGAAATTCATTGTTACTTATCCACTGAAACCATTGATTTGATGAATTTTTCATTTCTTTTGGAAGTTCACAGTACATAATCACTCAGTCTAAATAAAATTTAAGATTTTATTCAGAACAATATTACATATCTCGTTCTTCTCTTTTCCCCTATGGATTAAAAACTTGAGACATACTGAGTAGTTTATCTAGTTAAGTTCTTAAATATGATAGCAAGTAGGACTGACACAGAATGGGAAACGAGCTCTTCCAGTCTATTCCAACACCTTATGGCAACTTGTAAACACTCTGTCTCTTGGTGTTTACCCAGAAGTTTTGGACTAACTTGAACAGTTTGTTTCTGACAACATAACATGTGAATCCCTTAATTTGCTTCTGAACTGAAATCAGCTATAGGTGATTCCTTCCTTAAGAAGGAAATATTTCCATTACATCAGTGTCCCAAGGTTCATTCAGAATGGTAACATTTTCAGGTTATCTAGTATTTATATGTAATACAAAATTGATTTGAATTTCTTTTCTCTACATTCATATCCAAATGGAGCAGAAGGATTCCTTCTATCAAGATGCTTCCCAAGGTATTTATGCAGCAAGAGTTAATAAGCTATTTCTTGTTTTCTGCATACTGAAATTCTAAGGCATATATAATCATGGCTTAGCTTTTCCTTTGAAATTGCTGAAGCTTGTTTTTGTTTATGATCTGTCTTGAGTCTGTATAACAGACTGTCCAGGCCCTACAACAGTTTGTTTTCCAGTCTGTTTAGATGATGTAGTGTTATCTGCAGTTGTTTGTTTATTTGTATTTCATCTTCAGGAGAATCTGGTATGCACCAGACAGCTTTGTCCTGATAAAACCATCTTATTAGAGCTTGGTATTCCTGTCTGAGTTTCTCCTTGTGCTTTCATTTTCTTTGTTGCATAGAAAAGGAAAGGAAGCCTGGCCCAGCCTTAACATTGCTTTAGTGTTATATATACAATGTTTCTTATTATTTACAAGCTTGTTATTTTAGAACATTGCTACAGAGAATATATTTAGCCCGTTAGATATTTCCTCCAGCACCACACTTGTAATGTATAAGGAGCTTTATTTTATGTTTAAAATCAAACATTGTTCAACTGTTAGCAATATTAATACTATTAATCAAGTTTATAAACATCAGTCTTACAAAAAATTTAAGGATAAAACAATAAAGCATTCTTCTTTCAGGGCTTATTTTAAATTCAATCTTTTCTTACCTTTTGTGCAATGACAGTATTTATACTGAAAAGAAAAAAAAAAAAAAAGCTTAAAAAAGTCCTTTATGTCAAAAAAGCCTCAAATGAAGTTCAAATGTTTGAGAAATTAAAGTAATATCCTACCAGTTTGTAAATTACTTATCTAAACCTGGTGAAATTTAGCTTGAGGTACTTAGACTTCAACCTGATGAAGCAATAAAAAACCATTAGTGCAGGACAGTTAAGTTTCCAGATTACTAAGAGGACAAGCACAAAGCTTACCTATAAGAAGACACAGCCAGAATATTATAGGGCTGTCATCATACTTTGAAACTCAGAAAACTGCTGGGACAGACCGTCTGTTGGTAAGGATACAAAAAGATAGCAAGTGGCTAAGTAGCAGTCAACACATTTGTCAAGAACAACTTATGTCATTCCAAAGAAACTTCGATCTGTAGTAAGGGATAAAAAGATTTGTTGTCATATACCACAATGTAAGTAACGTGTGTGACACTGCCACACATCATGTTCTCCCTACAAAATGAGGGAAAATTCATCCAGATCAAAATATTGTGAGTTGCATATACAATTAGCTGAAGATCCATACTGAAAAAGTAGGTATCATGGTGCAGTGTTACAACAGAAAGCCATGTCAAGTGGTGATCCACAGAAGTCTGTTCTGAAACTGGCACTATGTAATATTTTCATTAATTATCTGGACAGTGTAATGGAGGCAATGTTTATTAAATTTACAGATGATACCAAACTCAGAGCAGATGCAAGAACATTGAAGCACAGGCTTAGAATTCAAAATGATTTAAAAAAGGAGAAAATAATATAAAGTAAATAGAGTGCAATTCAAAATGGGACAAGAGCAAAATATCACTTTAAATTAGATATAAATAACTACAAGTGCAATATTGAAATCAACAAGTTAGGCAGCAGTGCTGGTAAAAAATACTGAAGTACTGTCTGGCTTAGTCACAAACAGTGGGCACCTAGCAATGTTTGATAAACCCTATGGTATTGTGCCTGCCCTCCAGCAGCTCCTCCAGAAAAGCATGTCACTGTTGGCTTTTTTTCATACCTCAGCGTCACATCTGCATGTCTCTGGTATGCTAGGGCATCTCAAGTGGCCCTTGGCATCTGTGTGTGCGGGTAACTGAACTGAGTCTTAAATAAATACAGCCAATGGAGCCCAGGGGGCTATTTAACTCACCTGAAAGTAGGCTTATACACATTGTCAAATGAATAGCTCTCCATGCTACATTGGGCTTGATTCAGTGACCTCCAGATGCCATTTCAGGAAAGCACAGGTTTCTCACTGGTGGTGTGTCATACCTGGCAGTCCCCTGGCAGATCTTTCAGACACATTAGGTACCTCAGATGACATTAGGCCCCTGTGTGCAAGGAGCTAAATCAGGCCTTACATTTCCAGTGACTACGGTGGGTTCACATGATTCTAAATACAGCATTTCAGCTGTGCGTTTCAAGGACCACACAGACATGTTCGGACATTTAGACTTGCACAGTCTGAAATTAATTCCATTCTGATGGGATGAAAAAACTCCATTTGCTTACCTCATCACCTCATCAGGACTGAGTTAATGTGTAAGAAAAGAAGATTTCTTATACAAAAATTTTCAATCCCAAAATACAGGAAACATTGCTAACAGAGGCTGATTTCCTTGCCTGTGGACAGTACTGCTCCTAAATTGTGGAAAGTTAGATTTAATTTACGCACAAGTAAAAACTTTTGGTCTGTACAGATGATGAATATTGTCTTGGAATATTGTGGAATTTCTATCAGTGGAAGTTTCTGAAAACAATTTGGAGAAATAGCTACCATGAATGATTTAAGTCTAGTTTATCCTTTCTTAAGGACAAACTATTAGAATTCTCAAAATGCTTTTCAGTCTACTTTCTGTGAGTCTATAATCTTAAAGTATAATTAGGATCATTTCTCTTTCGTCTTTTATGCTCTGGTCATGATATTGTTGACATTTAAATTATCATCATTTAGGTTTTGTGTTACCATTCAAACTAAAATATGACAGATCATATCTCTTACAGCTGTACATATGGGATGGCCATTGCCAGACAAATAGCACTTCACAACTGTACTTTTTTTCTGTTTCACAGAGGAAGAATCTAAACATCTTGGGGGGAAGGGGGATTAGGAGGGGGACGCTGCAAAGAGGAGAGTGCAGGGGGCAGGTCTTCCACATCTTACAGGAGTAATTACACCTGCACAGAAATTTTCAAACAATGCAAAAGAGGAAATAACAGAAGTTAAACCTATTAGAAATAGACTTTTTCAGGACAGACCTTTCTTGAAAAATAATGTCAGAGGGTGAATTACTACAAAAATACATTTTGAATGACTCAATTAGATAAATTCTCAGAAAGACAACTGGAAATGCATGACTACAATGTTGTTCTGGAAACATTAAAGATGAGAGACCTCAATGATAGGCACAGATTTTTTTTTTTAAAAAAAAAAAGGACAGGAGAGGATTTTCCACTTCAAATTTTGTTTGCGATCATTTATATTAAACAGTGCCCAGGTTGGGAAAATTATTAGCCTTCATTGCCTCATTTCCTGTCTAATGATTTTATGGTCCACCATTCTTTCTTCTTTTTGTTGGGTTCACAAGGATTTTCAAAAGTCTGTAACACCAATGTCTTCCGCAGTGTATTGAGGGCACATTTCTATACATGGAAAACTGATGGGACGTTACAGTTTTGCACTGGGATGCTCACGTCAGATCATTACAGAGATTTATTCCCTTGTTTGCCAGAGTATGGTGAAGCAAACATCTGAGCACCATGTCTGAAGAAGTCTGATTCAGAAGACAACGAAGTCTATTCTTATATCTTGGGGAGCATATTTAGGGCCCTAGGTACTGTGCTCCAGCACTGCACACTCATAAACTTCACCCAACAAGTAACAGCTGCACTTTGGCCAAGTTCTGTGATCCCGACGGATTCTCGCTGATTTCCACATTAACCCTGGGTTGCCAGACTTTATCACTGCTTTCAGTTACACTTCTTCTCCAGTTTCTTCTCTCTCAGGTTTTCCCTTCTAAGTTCTCCCACTGGGGTGCCTCAGATAGAGTCCTTAAGAGGATCACAAACAACTTTTGAGTGGCTCAAGTTAATATTTCCTCTTCCTTAAGTAAAATAATCAACATCCTTTTCTAGATTGAGTCTGAAAAGTTGTTTGTTCTGGGAAAAACTAGCTGAAACACTAGCTGACATCCTGGAGAGCAGCTTTGTATCATGGCCAAGAAACAGCTGGCTATTTTGAAGAAAATCCTGGATTGGGTTTAAAAACATCATGCGCCATATAGTAACAGTTTATTATAACTTGTGTATTATACAAACAACAACTGAAACCAGAGTTCCACCTTATATGAGTTTGTATCACTTTTCAAAATCCTATTTGTAACATGCAATATTCCTACAGTTCAGCTAAGATTGGAGAGTATCCATGTATTTTTAGAGAACTTCCTCCTGCTTCTGAAAGATAGCATTTAGAATTCACTTTGGGGTCATATTTTTGAGAGTAGTATCATTGTTTGGGACTAATTAGTTGTCCCTTATGCCAAAGATGGGCAGAATGGGCTGCACAAGACTGCCTTTGCTTGTTCAAACCTGTAGCTGTCATTTGTTTTCTTTATGGAGTCGTCATCCACCTCTGAAGCAAGATCCTTTCTGAACCAGCAGCTTCACAGTCTGTCTCTGTCTCTTACAAGTATTTGCTAAACTGTAGCTGCTAAGGAATGTAGGCTCACTGAGCTGAGCATCTGCCAGGAGCTATTTGGCATACGGTCAGGATGAGACTGCTACGGAGGCAACATCAATAGACAAACCAACTTCTGCAGTAAATGTGCAACCCTTGCCTTATTTATATGCTGTGTCTCTCTGTGTGAATTTTACATGCAATCTGGCCAGCAAAAGTAGAGAGAGGCTTTTCCCTATTGTCTGACTCTTTGTTGAGATACTTTTTCCAGCAGATCTTGGTGTATCTTCCCCCAGACTTTGTTGTAAGTACCATGCCTGTGTCTTCCTGTGCAGATAAAAGGGAAAACGTCAATGTACTGGGCTCTAAATACAGTATAGTACACTTCAGTTAAATCCAAAGGTAGTCCTTGCCCCTGGATGAGCATAGTGCAAGATGCTGTAAAACATTTCCAACAAGTTTTCACTGTTAGTGAACCCCTACTTTTGCTGTGTTGCCTTCAGAATAAAACAGATGATATAAAAATTGAGTTTATAAAGTATATTCAAATTCTGTGGCTGAGACCAGCCCTTTTCTCATGATTAATATCAAATAGGTGTTTATTCTAATATCAATCTTCATCCACAATCAAATTTTAACCTTCCACAAGCCAAAACAGCTGGGAAATGCTTCCCTTCTGTAATCATAATGATCACTCTTCCTGTCTTCCTTTAAATACTCCTCCAACATACGATAGTCTCTGGAAATTTCATTTTCAGCTGAACCAAGAAAAAAATGTATGAGTTTAACATAAAATATTGAATATAATTTCTGAAGTAAAAATACAGCAGTAATTACCTGACTATTGTTTCCACCACAGGTCTGGTTAGTTAGAAGAGGAGTGTCTCTGTTGCACTCCTTTCCTAGTCTGTAATTTCTCTACTTGAAATATCTGAATAAGATTAAGGAGTTGACATCAGTTTTTTCCCATGAAGAGCAGAGAGCAAAAGTGAGCAGTCATTAGAGAGGCTTGGCATCTATTTCTTTATTCAGGAGGAAGACCCAATATGAAAAAAAGAAGAAAACTATAAAAGAATGTGGGATGGTTTTTCTTTCTTTCTTTCTACAGAGCCATTAATTTGTATCTCAGAAGTAGATTCCATAAGAATATCTGTGGTCCTTTCTGGAGTTCTTCTGGAAGGTTTATGACATTTCTCATCAAAATTTTAGACAACACATTAGATCTGAGAGAAGTTGTCTGAATCTACACATTAAAATGTCAGTAAAATAAATGTCAAGTACAGGAAGGTATTGTTGTATCCATCAGTCAAGACTATAATTTGACATTAAGAAACAATAAATCAGCACGATGCCCTGCTATTCTCAAATCACCTCTTGGCCCATAACACAATTCTGAAACACCTTCTGCCACACTTAGGCACATATGTCCTCTTCCCCCATCTGCTCAGCATTTCACCACTACCTCCAGTGTCTGTGTTTAACTGTATGGCTGGATTTTCCATGTGTAGCATCATTTAAGTATCTTAAACCTCCTACTCAGATTTTTTTTTTTCAAATACAGTTATTGTAAAAAACTCAAGGTGCTTAAGTTCTGAAAATCTGTTTGTTATGCTTTAATTAAAGCTTAGATGCCTGAGCCTTCAAAGATGAGAGCCTTCCAGATATTGGTTTGCTGGACAACTGCCAGCTATCCAAATTCTAATCCTAAACATAACTAGTAGAGGGCAAGGTTCATTCTGTTAATAGGAGGTAATGGAGTCTCATATATTTATACAAGCCTTGAAATAAGCTTATAAATTACAAGAAAATACGGCATTTTATTTCCTCACAGGTCCTTTTGATGACTTAATGGTGTGAAAAGGAGACTAAGTGTGAGATACAAAAGCAATTGTAATAATTCCTGAAGAAACCTGAAACAAAGATCTCTACGTACAGCTGAATCAATTTTTTCTCCTCATAAAAATACACAGGCACATTTCCTATTAGAGGCTTGCTCCAGAGGTTAAGGTATATTGAATGAAATACCTTTTCAAAGTTGAGAGAAAAATATCAATAACAAAGGTAAGGACCAAGTAATGCAAAATTTTAATTTGACCCTGCAGACAGGCCCTTAAAGAAAAGAAATAGAAGTTTAAGTTGGCAGTCTCTTTATATTAAATTCTGTGTTGAACTAGCAAAAATGAAAAACTAAACACACATCTAATTGTCCTAGGTTCCATTTTAGTAAGTTGTGTAGGGGAGGAAGGTAAAATTGGAGCAGGGCAATACAGTATGTTAGGAAACAGGGAAATGAACCAGAGTGAAAATGCAGCCATGGGAACAGGTGGGTGCAAAGATAAGTGCTGCACCAATGCTGGAGCTGACTCATCCCTTCACCAGCTGACGGTGCCCATGGCACTCTCAGGATCACTCCTGGCACTCTCAGGATCATTGTGGAGAAGAATGCAGTAGTGGCAAAGATGGAAACGGAAGGTAACAGTAGTTCCCCATGTTTCCTGAAATATCTACAAATTCCCGGTCATAGTGGGCCTGAGCAAGAAACAGCTGCTGTCACAATACTGAAGGGGGAAAAAAGGGACTCCTGGCCTGCAGAAAGGTATGCCAGAGACAGGGAAAACTGGAAGGGAAAGATAAGAGGAGAGAGCAGATGTTTGACACTCAGTATCAGAGAGGAAACCTATACTGTGGCTGTTGAAATGGAGAGATCCCCTGTGAGAACCATGTCTCAGAAAGCAGCTGCCAAGTCAAATAGCCATTAAATCTCAGCAGAAGCAAACATCATCGTACTATGCTGTGTCTCTTTAGTAGACCCAACAGCAGTTCACACTGGGCTAGTATCAATTGTACCATACTAAGCTTGGACAAAAACACAGGTCAGAGTGACAAAAGCATGCACTTTTAATTAAGCAGTTTGAAATGAAATGAAAAATGTACTGGGAAAAATGAATGAAAAAGCTGGAAAGCTAGCTTGTGAATTGAAACTGTGTTCTTTGTTATGGTAACACCTTATTACTCTGCCTTGGTGTAAAACCCAGTCTCCACATCACTCTGAGGAGCATTTAAATCACATTGGATTTTTACTAGTGCAAAGTGCATCTTCCAATTTGGGATAGCGGGGATTTTCCCATCCTCAGTCCCTTCTCAGTTGTTCCTGAATACCTGTGCAAGAGGGTACGACATGACTTCATGGACCCAGTCATACTATCTGTGCAGAGAAACCCTGTCAGAAAGTTAGGAAAAAGAGAAATGCACAATGCTTCATTCCGCAGAAGGCACCTACTATATATTTGGCTGGGAGACAGAAAAAGGCTAGTTATCCCAAGGCACACAGGTGTCTAATTTCAGTCTGGTAACCAGCAACCAGTACAGAGCAGTAGGAGGGTGATTGACTACTACATCAATACAGCTAATACTTAGAAAAATAAAAACAGCTCTATAAATGTGGACAATTTTCTCTTCCATGTCAGACCAGAGACATTAAAACCAAGCAAAAACTGAAAGAGAACACTCAGATTTTGGACTGCTCAGGCAAGCAGGGAGAAAAACGAGACAATACATTGTTCAATTAAGAAAAACTCCATGCTTAAAATAAAACACACCAAACCCCAAAATCTACCCTTTCCCTTCCTTAATAAATCCCAGATTTTCATACTGCCTGCCCATATCACTCAGGTTTCTACCCTGCATCTTCTAACTGGTTCCTCCTTCTGTTCAGTTGTAGCAAAAGAGAAGGTAGGGTCCCACTGACAACAATTCTACATCGCAATCGCAGAAAATCTCTTTTTCTTGGCTCACTATTAAATGGGTGCATTAAGTTCTGCTCCTCCGGCAGGAAACAAAGAGATGAAGCATACTTCTTGAAATACCATAACAGTGGACAACTATAGCAGGTGGCTTGATGTAAACCACTTATTCCTGCTGATTTCTGGTAAGCTGTCCTAGAGAAAGTTGTATAAGAACATCCAGGATTGAGAAATCAACTAGATCTTGCTGTGGTAGCTGGACAGGTAGAAAGTAGGAGGACTAATAACTCTGTGATTGATAGATTTGAGGAAGATAGTCCTGAGGGTAAAAGACAAAGAAATTGGAGAAGTGTTAGTGATAAAAGACTATAGAAATGATGATTCCTTTGAGAGAGGAACAAGGAACTGATGGATTGCTGAAGAAGGACAGGAAGAAATTGACAGACCTTGGAGAGAAGAGACATAATAAGGGATTTATAGATAACCTTTGGGTGCATATTATGCTGAGGGCAAATCATGTATTGTTGATTGAGGCTACACACATTTTAATGAGCCAATGCATTACTTGGTTTGAATAAAAAGGATATATTCTCAGTAAAAGATTGCATGAATAGCTTATAATAGAAAAGTAACTGTAATTCGGGTAGATGCATAACTAAGGGCAAAATGTGAACAAGCAAGGTAAATGCAAAGGCCCAGATGCAACAAAATATTTATGCTTTCAACTTCTAACTGCTAACATTAGATGGTGAAAGCTTTCACAGCAGGCAAGATCATAAATCATTTGTTGAATCTAAGCCTAAGGCTGTTACATGTTAATCCAATGATTTTAAAAGTAAGGTTTACCGAACATATTTACAAATTTTCAAAATTTAGTTAATTGTATCAAAGATATATAAGCATAGGCTGTGGGAACTGTGCTTGTTCAGTCTGGAGAAGAGATGGCTTTGGGGAGAGTTAACAGTAGCCCTTCCTTACTTATGAAGAAGTTAATCAAGAAGATGGAGCCTGGCTCTTCACAGCCATGCAAGGTGGGAGGGCAACAGAGTGTGGGCATAAGAGAGGATCAGACTGGATGTAAGGAAAAGTTTTTCATGGTGAAGACAGTCAAGTGAGGAAACAAGTTGTCCAAAGAAATCATGCATCCATCCTTGGTCATCTACAAGACTCGACTAGGCGAAGTCCTGAGTAACCTGGTCTGACCTCAGAGCTGACCCTGCTTTGAGCAGGAGGTTGGAATAAATGACTTCCTGAGATCCCTTTCAAACTCAGTTATCATATGATCCTATGATCCTATGAAAAGATTTTCACAACTTCAGTGAGCAATGCTATCTTTTTGATCATAGAACCATAGAATGATTTGGGTTGGAAGGGACCTTTAAAGGTCATCTAGTCCAACCGCCCCACCGCAAGCAAGGACATCTTCAACTAGATCAGGTTGCTGAGAGCCTCGTCCAACTGGACCTTGAATGTTTCCGGGGATGGGACATTTACCACCTCTCTAGGCAATCTCTTCCAGTGTTCCTCCATCCTCATCATAAAAAATTTCCTTTTTTATAGGGACTGAGTCTACCCTCTTTTAGTTTAAAATTATTACCCCTTGTCCTATCACAACAGGCCCTATTAAAAAGTCAAAGTCTATACCCATCTTTTTTTATAAGCCCCCTTTAAGTATTGAAAGGCTGCAGTAAGATCTCCCTGGAGCCTTCTCTTCTCCAGACTAAGAAACCCCAACTCTCTCAGCTTGTCCGCATAGGAGAGGTGCTTCAGCCTTCTGATCATTTCTGTGGCCCTCCTCTGGACTAGTGTTAACAGATCCATGTCCTTCTTATGTCAGGGGCTCCAGAGCTGGATACAGTACTCCAGATGGGGTCTTACCAGAGCGGAGTAGAGGGCCAGAATTACCTCCCTTGACCTGCTGGCCACATTTCTTTTTATGCAGTCCAAGATACAGTTGGCTTTCTGGGCTGCAAGACACATTGCCAGCTCATATTCAAATCTTAGTCCACCAGAGTCCCCAGGTCCTTCTCAGCAGGGCTGCTTTCAGTCCTTTCATCACCATGCTTGTATTGTTACTGGGAGTTGCCCCAGCCCAGGTACGGGATCTTGCACTTGGCCTTGTTGAATCTCATGAGGTTCATGTCGGCCCACTTTTCAAGGTTCTCCAGGTCTCTCTGAATGACATGCTGAAGGTATGAGGCTATGTGTGTTTGCCTCTACTTAGGTGTGTGCTTTCATGAGATACCCTATTTCATAATTTTTAGGACGCAAAAGGACATAAAAGGAAGAGGAAAGCATTCATGTATTTTTCAATGAGCCCGTACGTACAGTGCAGTAACTGTCGAAGTAAAGAAAAGTCAGAATGGATTAAAAAGGAGAAGTTAATAAATTAGAATGAAGCTCCAGATTTATAAAATGTTCCACATTCATGTGAAGAGCACACAAGACTGTGGAATTAAATTTACATGCATTACAGCTGTAGCAATGTTAATGTCTAAGCAATCTCTCACCAAAAATGTAAGCCTCTAAGATGCTGAAAAGTCTCTAAGATACTGAAAACCAAAGACCTAAAAGGACATAAGTTAGTGAGAATGAATTTTCTGGACTATTTTCCTGCATATGGCCATCTAAAATCTACACCTAACCCTGCATGTTAAAACAGCAAATATGATTTCTGCAAGATGACAACTTGGATTTTATGTGGTATAAATTTCAAAAAATGTGGAAAGGAGTAACAATTTCAGACAATGATTGTGTCATGTCACCATGAACAATAGCTGGTGCCATGAATAAAACATAGATATTTCATGCAGATAATTACTGAAAAGTGGACATAAATATTCTGAATGTAAATAGGTCTTGTTAGGTCTAAATATAGACCTACCAAGGTGATTTTCTGATATTGATATTTTTTCTTCTGTATTGATGCATTATAAGCTAAGTTAGTGAGTGCTCTCAGAGTGTGCAACAGCTCTTTAGGAGCCATTAGAGCATACTGAACTAATGACCCATGGATAATCAGTGTCTCATTCACTTAATGATGGATCCTTCATTCTAGTTCTTTTGAACATATTAGATTTGCTTTTCTTTTTGGTAATAAAGAGTGGACATTAATTGC
>KZ505842.1:240230-265403 GCA_002844005.1 Limosa lapponica baueri
CCAGTACAAGAATGATGTAAGAAAAAAAAACAGCATGCAACTAAGGTATTTTAGAGCCATTACTTCTGAACCTTAATATTGTAACTGGCTATTTAAAACAGTAGTAGCACAATGAAGACCACGTGGAACACTTGGTCTTGCAATTTGTTGCTTCACCTTCTTCTACTTCACATAGTCAGTGTCTGTTGCACTCAAAATCTTTATGAGTAAAGAGTAGGCACAACTTATATACATATAAACCCAAGAACTTATTGTTAGTGTAATTGAAACCTTAACAGTCTAGTCATTATGAGTCTGGATTTAATTGTAACAGAAAGAGAAAGAATAATAATGCAATTAAAATTGCTCTTTGGGATCTTAGGGTCAGTGTTTTATTTCTTGGAGGATGTGTGGGGGTGGTGTTATGGTGAATTGTCAGCATCTGGAGCCCTTCATTGGGAGAAATATGATGTTAATGTTGATGGTTTCTTCTTCACTCTAGGGTTCACTTAGGGTCATTTTTATGTTTGCTAACTTGCTTTTACATCTCTACTGTCTTTTTGCTGGTCTGCAACTCCACATTACATACAAATTTACTATATGTGGAACTCTTTACATATGGGTAGATATTACTTCTTTGTTCTCTTGTTTCTCCCTAAAATCAGTTTTGCCCAGATCTGCATTTCTGTAACTGACTGTGGGTGAGTTGTTTATAACCATGGGGTCTGAAGGGCCATGCCATGACCCATCTCTTATCACCTCCTGCCTGTCTCTATGCCATATCCTGTGTCCAAACTTCTTAAGACCTCTGCCATTGTACCAGGCCTATATTGGTAAACCTTACATCATTACCTTAGTACCATAAATGTTTCATTCTGCGTAGAACAACTGCTTGTCTTGGCCATCTGTATAAAACAATGGTTTCACCATACACAGATGACAAAAATGAAACAAATTAGATTCAGACACCTAGTCAATTAAAAAATTTCTATGACAGCTACACCAAATGAAGTAAAGCTGCAGACCAGACAAGGCAAGCTTGTGCAGAACAGGTGTGATAAACCTCGGTCCTGAGGCCAGCCATGTAAACTCAGTCCTAAGCTTATGGCCTAACACTAGCAATGCTGAACATGTACTGTGGTATAAGGTAAACGACTCTTGCTCAAGGCTCTCAGGCTTCTGCAGTATCGAGACACAGAAGTCCAAGTTAAAGATGGAATGAAAAGTCTGAAGTCTGAATTTCCTGTCTTTTGCAAGCTTAAGTCAGACCTTATCTCTGTTTATTAATAGTAAGGGTTATTAAATAACAGCTAATGGTGGGAAAAGTAATAAACGTACTGTGCAGTGCATATTCAGTGATCTATTCATTTTGCAAAATAATCCCTTATTCTAGAGTTTTAAGGTGTTTTAAATTTTAAGGGGCTGTCTATGCTACTACATTACTACTACATTTCATAATTACAATAAACATTTCCTGGTAAATAAATGGGTAATAAATATTCTTTCTCCCACCCCCCACTAAGCACATATGATTAAGTTCCTGGATGACACCATGAACTCTGCTGCTTCTTTATATTAACTCTGTATTTTAGATGGGAGGTAATCCCATTTCATAATGGGAGATGACTAGTTGTGATGACGCTTAACATAGAGTCCTTGATTTTGCTACACCTACAGTTTAACAGCACTGAAATTGCTGGTCTTAAAATCATGCTACAAAGCTTATATGTTTATCAAGACTTTCTCCAAGGAAGCTGTATATAAGAAGATCCATAAAAACTTGCCTGTGGCAAATGAATATCCACAGTACAACTTACTCTTCTCCCCTCTTTATCAGACAATTGTAGGAATTCTGTGACATCTGACATATCTAATGTTGATTTCTAAGGAAACTGGCAAGGTTTTGTAAAAACAATCAGTTTAGATAATGTCTGCTTAATAAAAAAAAAATACATTGCTCTTGAATTGTTGAATTTCTGATATCACTGAATCAATATTTATTTTAGTACTTCTGCTCAAAAATTATCAAAATTTCTCACTGAACAACAATCTGTTTCAATGGAAAGAGTACTTTTCTTCTTACAAGGGTTGTTTGCCTTCTTTCAGCATTGTAAAATATTCATTTTACCCAAGAAATTTTCTAAGCGTGGCTCTCATGCTTAATAGTTGTGAAAAAGTAGACATCACAATTCCAGTTCCAGATCCAAAATCATGTGTGTGTGTTACATTAACCAGCTATTAGAGGAGGAACATCATTCTCGCTTAATACCAAGCAAAACAGAACAATTTCAAAAGATGGAGATAAGAATGTAGCCCTCAGGATCAGCATCCTTGTATCCCACCTGATTATAAACACACGCATCAACTTTTATTTAATTTCTTGCAGGCTGCTAGTTATTATACTAAACATGAAGACTTACTGCATGGGTCCCAAATTTCTGCAGATGGAAGATAAGAAGTCAAACAAGTTCCTTCAGAGATCCTTTGGATGCTGCTAAATTGTGATAAAATTGTTTTATTAGGGTACTTAAACTCTGGACTTTTTTAACTTAGACAAAAAAATTTAAAGAGGATTAGGTATGAATAATACTGTAGTTAATGGGAATTATGCTACAAAGAGCTGGATCTTCGCTTTCCTTCCTGTACGGAGAGTAGAAAGTTCCATACTTCTGTGTCTGGGGATCCATGTTTTATTGAGAATGAGCCTTAAACCAACTCTAATTCTCCACACAAATATTTGTGCTTCCTGAAAGATGAAAAATAAGGATACTGTTCCCTTACACATTCTCCCTAAATAAAAATTACTAACCTCTTTGCCTAAAAGAAAGACCTAGTAACTTATTTATTTCAGCCAACTTATTTTAGAACTCAGGGTTTCAAAGGAGAAACATCATTTTAACTGAAAAAAAGCACACAGGCTTGCTGCAAAAAGGTTTCTATTTGCCAGCTGTACAGGCTGCTGCAACAAGTGTCTAAACCTGAAAAAATAAAATATTGTACAGCATTTCAGAGCTTTTATACTGGGATTGTAAAATATCTGGGAGGTTTGCCAGACTCAGTCAAAAGAAGAACAGAGCATTTTCTCATCACTAATAACAATGACCTGAAGTCACATTGAAGATTGTAAGGTCAATTTCCCTCTTAAATGGAAAAAAGGAAATAGGAGAACAGATGTGGGTAGTTGCTTCTGTATTTATAAATTGCATGACAGCTGGGTTAGGCTATATGATCTCCAGTTTCCATGCATTTAAGGTGTTTTTATTGAATCATTCATACTAATCAGATACAAGTGTTAAGGTGCATTTTTAAAGTGTTATACGACATAGATGAAGTAACCAGTTTCATAGTGTACATTTAAAATGGAACATTTTTCTTCAGTAAACATATTCAGGTAAGTTTACCAGGTGGAATGCAGATTTCAAGGAGAATTTTCTGTGTTTGAATGATCAGTTCTGAATTGACACACAGCATACAGGCATGTGATGATAAAATTAGTCCATTTTAAATAAAAGTGTAAATTACACAAAGGGTTAATTAAAACTACCTACTACCAGATTTTTTTTTTTTTTGGTGGGGTTTGGTTTTTGTCCTTTTTTTTCCTTTGGTTTACAATTATAGCAACAGTAGCTGTGTAACCAACGTCCTGATAACATGTATTCCTTCATTTTAGCAGCATATAATTCTAGAAATAGAAATCTTTTACGCATACAGAAATTCTCACTCTGCCTTATTTCATATATTAAACTGACCATTTTATCAGATACATCATGTCTTGTTAATGACTCATAATGTCTATGCTCTGAAACACAATTTGCACAGGCTAAACACCAATATTTTTGGCTACTATTTCTTTACATCAAAATGCCAACCATCTGCTTGTGGATGACAGCACCTAGACAACTTTTTCTTTTAAATCCCAGCATTTTATTTGTAATCCCTTATTGGGTGAAGCATGTAAACTACATTACACCTCTTTATATGCAATTCATTTCAACTAACCTACACATTTTAACATTAGACATAGTAACCTACTGAGCCTAGATCTATGAGAAGAAAAAAAGAACCTTACGAGAGTAGTTTATCTGAAACATCTTAAATGTCTATCACAGAATGAGATAAGTCTTTGATGATGCCTTCTGTCTCCTTGACATAAGGAGAGACTAGGTGAATAGTTAGACTTAAAGGATTAACTTCTAACCCTTACATTGGAGTACCAAGCAAGAGCTTAGAAGAGAGGTCTCAATTAACTAAGACTGAGAACTAGACCATTTTCTAATCTTCAGCAAGCACAGCCAAGCATTTGATCTATAGCTGTTTCTCTGACCTATGTCATGTATACATCCATTATTTCAGAAAAAATAACTTGGTTAATACAGTAGTTTTAATATTTACCAAACAGTAATGGGCAGAGAGTTTGGTGACTGTTCAGATGGAATAAAGAGAAAAATAAGGAAAGTAGAATGAATCAGTTTTAGCTTACAGTGTTGTCTCCCCCCTGAGTTTTAGAAAAATTGGCAAGATAAGTTAAAGCAGCCCTCAGGCAGCTTAAACTTGTGCAATCAGCCTTTACACAGCAGATTGTCCTAAGTCTTTCTGACCTTGGCAAGGTTTGCATTTACATGTGGGTGACCTGCTTGTGAATGACAGCTGAAATGCTTAGAATTCAGATAAGAAAACATATATATGTATTTGTTTTCACAATACCCTGCACAACATAGTACTCATCTTTTATAAGGTCTGTTTCAATAATGAGTGCTTATTTATTATGGACAGTGCAAGGAAAGAGCCCCCATGCCACAGACAGATCAAAGTTCCCAGGTGCAGTACCATGAGCCCTTGAGCCCACCAAAGGTGATAGCTTTGCTCCCTCGCTCCATCTCGGCACCTGCAGCCTCTGCAAAGACGGAAGGCAACGAGAGATCCTTGGGTCCCTTGGTAAGACCAGCAGTGGCATTTCCTCCTACCACAGCCCTGTCAGCATCCCAACTGTGCTGCGTTCGCTCAGCATTCCTATTAGGGCCCCTGGGCACTACAGTAAATAGTGAGCATTAAGGGATATAACATGCTGCAAAGTCTAACAGCATTCATGCGTCACTAATTACCATAATGAGAAACTTGCGGCACATCAGCCAAGAAGAATTTGCATTGATTGTTTTTTCCCGTTCTCCAGCTAGAATAGGAAGAATTCCCATGACTCTGCTCTTGACCTTGAGGGCTTCTTCTCCTCCTTCTGTGTGTAGATATTCCTTACAGGTCCACATAATGTGGATGAATAAGCAGGGATTTAAACCCACAGATGCCCAGTCTCTGAATAGGCCTTCATACTGTGTGTGTACGTAAATTCTAATTGTAACTACCAGAGAAAGAAATATTGAAATTTCATCTGATCTCAGTTGGCACAAATGCATTGAAGAGCAACTGCGGCATTCACACTCTGCCCCTAATTCACTGTAAGGCCCTGCTGCATCTTAGCTATTGATTTTAGATGCTTCTGCTGTCGATTACACAGAGTGATTCATGAAACCTGGATTCCTACTCCACTAATACAGGGTTAATAGTAGAATTACTTGAAGATTAAGTGTTCCTGGAGCACCACTATTAGCTAGAACAACTACTAAACAACAGGGTGTTTTGTTGAAACTTGTCTTCTGTGCTGAACCTACGTTTACTGGAGACAAAGCAACAAAGAAGGTTTTTGGAGCACAAGATATTATACTGAAAGGCCTCCCAGGTCATTGATTCCTATCCCCTGCTCTAACAGGCATTTCCTGCATCACATAATCCCATTCAAAAATGTATTAAGCTCCACTTTAAAGCTACTTAAGTTGTTTCTCTCTGTTACTCTTATTGGAAGGCAGTTCCAGACAGGTGGAAGGTGGCTAGACAGTTGTATTGATCTCTAAATTCCCTGGAAATTCCATTTATAAAATGTTAAGCATTTCATTAAGGATTTCCAAGTGGGTGTTTCTGATTGCTCAATACATAACAATTGTTCTGCTGATAACAATCCTCTGTGCGTTTCATTTATAATGATCCATTTTATTTTTCTTGTAATAATAGCATATTGCTATTTCATGCAGCTGTTACATGCACTTTATGAGTGTTCTGCTGTTTTTTTAACATAATTGACTCAGTACTTTGAGTTGCCAGGCACCTTATCTCTGATTTCAATGAAAGAGCCTTAAGCAATACCCTAAGGTAAGCACTGTATCCAAGGACCTTGTTTCAGGTAGGCATGTTTCTTTTTTTAGTCATGTATTTGAAGTGCTCTGTCTCTGTGCATAGATCTGGTTAATACAAAGTACTCAGTATGGCGTTTCTGAGATCATCATTTGTTTGGTTTTACTATATCTTTAACAATCATAGCATACTTTTTTAAAGTTTTACCCTTAACTATGAAGGCCACATTATGGTTTCAGTTATCTGAGTTTAAATCTGGATTAAAAAGTGAAAAATAAATTAATCTGGAATTTGTTTCTGTTTAAGAAAAGTGAAATTTAGCCCTCCTTTTTTTTTTAAAGAGCCTGAACATAAGATGGAAACTAAATACCATGTATGGTAGCAGTGTGTTCACTTCCTTGCTGCCATGACTCATTTGACATTGCTCATCAACTCTGAAGTGTGGTTACAATGACGTCATGCAATCAACAGGGATCTCCACGGCAGCATCCCTGTGAAATTAGGTTCTTACTGCTCTGTTGCATCTTAGCTTTAAGGATCAAAACTGATCCAGCATTTGATCTGGCTTCATGTTTGAAGGAAGCAATACTCTGACACACATACATTTTTATTTTTTTTTAAGAGAAAACAAAAGTTAAGAATCCTATCAGGAAACAACTAAACCTACGTATCAAACTTCTATTCATTCTGCATCTCTCTAGTGTATAAAATACCTGATGTTTTTTGACTGTTCCCTTTCTATGTCTCTCTCTCTGACACTGCTACCATTATGCATTATTAAGTGAAAACCTGACCCCTTTGAAGTTCATGGAAAAAAGCCTTCCTACTTTTAATGTGAGTTATTATCTTTCAGTAGGGTTACTGCATGGATCGAATCATTGTGCTTACCAGCAAGCACTGCTCCTTAACTCGAAAAGGATTCTGCAAACATGTAGATGTTCCTGTTATTATATCCTGCTGAAGGATGTGAACATTTTACTTTAAAAACAGACTTAAAAAAATAACAGCTAGTAATAAATCTCATTGGACTGCTGTGAGATCATTTGTACAGTACAAATTAATATTTGTACTGTGAAGCACCTTTGGATCTTTGGATGAAAGATGATGTGTTTAAATGCAAAGTATTAAAATTCATCTCTACATGGATTTCTTTAAGAAAAAAAAGGTAAGCAATTCAGTTTAATTAGTCAACTAATAAAAAATTAAAAATGCTTAACAATCTGCAATTTGCATTTCTCAATGGAAACCAATATTATGCTTAGATTATAGTCAGGATAATATTATTAGGAGAATGACTGAGTCAAATTAATCATGACTGAAAATCTGATTACCACAAGGGATCATGCTGCTACCATAGACTTCACATACCTTTCCTTTTATCTTCTTATTACAGCACGAAATTTCCCCCTCTGTGCAGAGGGTGTACAGGATTTTCAGTTCCCAGTGTCTTAAAGCTGCTGCTTTGATATTATAATGCACATCTTGTGAATGACGGGCCTCAAATTAATTTTATTCTTACAAAGAAGAAACTACAGACAAGTACAACTGTTTCTAATAATATTATTTACAAGGTGCTAATGTGCAATTTGTTACTTGTCAAAAGAGTGGGAATTATGTTCTCATTCCATGCTAAGTATAATTAGCTAATGCTTTCCACAGGATATGCAGACAGAAGAAGTGTCTCAAATTTTTAGCTTTGTTGCAAATGTTATTATTTACCTTCATTTGTTCTCTCTCTCAGAATGCAGAAGTATATATCCCTCATATGCTTAAAAGAAATCCATTATAAACAGGTTGAGTTTCCTCAGCTCCAAGTTATTCATGTTCTGTGTATGTACATATCCATAAAGATCTTTTAAAGGAAATAATTGTGAATTAGATTGTGTACAATGAATTACTACATAAATTTTCTTCTGGGATTCTAGCCTTTGTCTCTTTTAAAACACGTATTTTTCCCAAAGAAATTATGCATAATACATTATAAATATATTTCTTTTGGCTAATTAAATTAATTTGCAGATTATTTAGTTGCGACATCGAAATACGTTATTTTTATGGTCTTGCTTAATAGAAAGGGGCTCTACAAGCCTATAGGAAAATAAGACCTGCCCCAAAGAGTTTACAATAAAATGACAAGATGAGAAAGGTATGTGAAATAAACAGTAGAAAAATAAGGATAAGAGAACAGCCTGATGACACACAACATTTTCCAGTCTAGAAAAGTTGAGGGTACAATTTGTAGTAAATCAGACTACATCTACTCTTCTAACTGCATCCACCCCAGGGAGGGATCCTTGGCAGCCAGCCTCACAAGTAGTCTCCTCTAGGGTAGATTAGCTGTATTGGCATGAGCAGTTCTTGCCTTTAGATCCTGTATGGGCCTTGTATAGTTTATATGAGGGTCCATTTGTAAATATATATGTATGTGTGTGTAAATATAAAATATATATTTATATATATATTGTCAATTTTTGTGTGTGTATGTAGATGAGTGTATGTATTTATGGATGGGAGGGTTGAGGACAGGGCTTTAAAATAACATGCTTGAAATAATGAGACAATCGTGTTGCAGTGCACCTGAAAGGTTTTTTATAGCTTGAAAATATGGCCATATGTCACATATCTTGAGCGGGTGACCAAGGACATATGGGAGTGTAGGAAGGCCCCCAGTCTGATAGTTAATAATGAAGGACTACTCAGGGTAGGGGGAGAAAACCCCTCTCATCTGTAATGCCTATTGAAAGCATTTGCTGGAATGTCCAGTCACCGAATCATGCTTGGATTTGATTTAGGAGGGAAGTACTTCAGTCAGAAGAGCATTTAGGAAAAAAATAACATTTATAAACCACGGGCAAACCAAAACTGAGCTGGCGAGAGAAATTACTTGCTACCCAAAAAACTAATAAACTAATGAGCTTCAAGAAACCCACTGAAAACAGGCATTTGCCTCCCTTGGGAGGCAGTGCTGAAGAGCAAAGGAGTCTAGGAAGGGTGGACATTCTTCAACAAGGAAAACTTTAAGGCACAGGAGCAGCCCATGTGTAGATGTGGCACTTAGTGACATAGTTTAGTGATGGACTTGGCAGTGTTAGGTTAATGGTTAGACTTGATGATCTTAAAGGTCTTTTCCAACCTAAGCAGTTCTATGATTCTATGATTTTTATAAAGATCTACCAATACTAGGATAATTTATACACCATAAATATAAAAAAAAATTGTCTTTTTTCAATATGTAGAATTCACCTCTTCTAGATTCAAATGTGTAAAAATCTTCAAACCTATCTTTTGCATTTTTTTTATTTTTAAAACCTGATTTTACAATCTAGGTTGACTATAGAGTCTCTCTGGAGACTCTTTCACTCTATCCAGAGAGAA
The DNA here is from genome assembly GCA_002844005.1 of Limosa lapponica baueri. Taxonomy (NCBI): domain Eukaryota; kingdom Metazoa; phylum Chordata; class Aves; order Charadriiformes; family Scolopacidae; genus Limosa; species Limosa lapponica. The sequence goes on from KZ505842.1 coordinate 249,765, forward strand.
AAGTTATATCTGGAGAAGCCTGCTTTGCCTTACTAGCTATAGAGAAAGCTAAGGCAATTCCAGTCTTAATTAAAAGTCCTTTGTTTTAGGTTTCTGTAGATGGTTGGGTACCTAAGTGGGGCGATTATGGCCTACAACTCTCACTTTTGCTTCTCTTTCCATCTCAGGGATAGTAACATCATGCAAATTGCAATACAACAACAGTTGTTTCAGGGGAAAAGACAAACAAACAAACATATAAACAAAAAACAGACTCAGGAGGTGAAGCAGCAGCCACAGAAGGAAATGGAGAAGAGGGTACATATCACTTTTAACCAAGCAATACAGATCCTACTTGTTAGATATGTACCTTTCAGATTACAGAGCATTGCCGGGGGGCAAAACACGAAAGGGAACCCACCACATCAGCTGCTGAGATACGGCCAATATGTAGCCAAGATTGCAAGAATCGTGGGGGAAGCAAATGAGGCAAGGGGAAATCTGATATTGCAGTTTAAAGGCCAGAGCATAGACTTGAGATACAGCAATTTTAAAACCTGATCTTGGGGGTTTTATAAATTTTACATTAAATCTCAATGCATCGAATACCAAAGCAGTTCACGGAAAAGCCAGGCTTGTCCTCACAGTGCCTAGAATGATAGAAATAAGGATGCATGTCCAGATTTTTTTTCTCCTTTAATTTTCTTCTGGTCCCATGATGCTTCTATTCTTGAGTGTAGAATATGCAAGAGGCTTAATGGCAAGGGACCTTCACATTCATCACCTAACTTTTCCTGTTCTGAGAGGCAGGGTTAGGGCTTCTCTAGACTAATGTAACAGAAGAATTTCTTCTTGGAAAAGTGATTTAAACATTAGGATACAATATAAAAGTATCTACATTTTTGACTGCTGTGATCTGTGCCAGACTTAATGTTAGTCATAGGGTATGCTAGATATTCAACACAACCAAGATGGCGAATCTCCTTGACAGGTGTAGTAACAGGATATTAAATTTAAAAAATAATTTATCTTAAATGGAGAAAACCTCAGTGCCTGCCATCCTGCCATTTTCTGAGGCTGAAAGAACTGAGTTCTGTCCAGTTTGTTTTCTAGATTCCTGAATACCCTAAAGATCTTACTTTCAGTTTCTTTGTGCCTCAGTTTTCTAAGTTTTCTCTCTTTCAACAATAATTATGTTTCCCTGGAAAAGTAACGGAATTCACATTTGTAAAATGCTCAGATACCCATGTGGTGCAAACCAAACAAGAACCTAGATTAAAAGTTTAAAAACTAAAGGCAATGATATTTCCTATACTCCTCCATTTCTGAAAGCAGAGACTATTATAAGAACTAACACACAGAGCTTTCTGGAAAACCTCTTACTGCCTAAAATAATGAGGAAGTTGTTCGATCATAGTAGCAATATTACTCAAATAATTCTGTCAAGGTCAGATTCTGGCAAGTGTCATTTTCTATTTGCTACATGAAGTACTATGTGTTCAAGTTGCTGTGGAACTACCCCAGGGCTTGCAGAGTCGTTGCATGTAACTTTTCAGAACCATTTTGTCTAACATTTTTATCTACTTTTGCTGCTCCTTTGTTCCAGCTTTACCTGTGTTTCTTCTATATTCTCCATTTCAATTTATGTTGGCCTACTCCCATTCCAAGTAAGTTCATTGTGCTTAAAGATACACATGTTAATACCTGTTTAAAGTACACTGGAGAGACTCAAAGCCGCACAATCATTTTTTATATAATACACTGTGCAAATGAAGACAGGCAGGAGAGTATATAATTTATAAATAAGATTCCAAGGGGTGTATCCCAAATGTATGTTAAAGGATGTGAACAGTATCTATCAAATAAGAGAAAACTTTTCTGTTTCCAAATAGTCTGTACATACTGACTCACAATGATACTCTGCAGTGAAAATTATCTGCATTCCAAGGTGAAAGATCATCTGAAAAGCTTTTATATAACATCACTCATTATTATATGTATTATAATAATACATATAATATATAATAATATAATATATTATATATAATATAATATATAATAATATATATAATATATAATATGTATTATATTATAACGCTGTTATATTCTAATATGGGAGAAGCCTTGGAAAAGCTACTTTATGTTAATTGGTGACGTCTGGAAAAAATACATAGCTATATATCCCTGTCTTCTACTTTTTCAGGGAAATAATACTTTTATGACAGTAAAGGATCCAAATTTCACTGTACATTTCACAAACTTCTGTTAAAACGTACGAGCTGAATTTCTCACTTGTGATGGTATTACTATCACAAAAACACTGTGTGACACTAAAATACAATTGCTGACACATTAACTGTGTTCTGCCATTCAATTTCTGTTTATTTTCTCATTTCAAAGATCATGTTTAAAAAACAAGAAAGCATTGGTACCCCTACATAGGGACAGAACTCTAAACTTAACGAAATGTAATCCCTTTACAGCTGTTATTTAGTCTTTCATAAAGAAATGCCAAGTAACCTGACTGCTCTCCAGGTCCCTTCTCTTTGACAACGGCAAAGGATCATAATATCCTGGAGTCTTAACGCACTGACACTCCGCTGAGGCACGATGCACTGCTGAAATGTGGGACACTGCAAAGCTAAAGTGGGAGCAGAGGTCGTGGATTAGAATGAATTAAGCAAACATGGATTAAGAAAGATCAATGAGCAGGGACACAGACTCATCAGGCTCTGTTTAGATAATCTGCTTGCTCCGACTAACATTTTCTTCCATTGCTACAGCTGAAGAAAATTTACTTGAAGCTCACTCTTGTCAGCGTCTGAGAAACTATCAGTAAATCATACAGTTGAGATAGTACCCTGAAATGTAAAAACTCTGCCAAGGACTGATATTGACCCTGATCCCCACATACCAAGTACCATGGCTGAAAAGACAGGTCTGCAATCCCAGATGATGAAACCATCAGGTCAGTTGCTCTTGCTCAGTCAGTGCATTACTGAGGAAGAAAAGAGAGAAGCAACCAATGATACTGTAGTAAACTGTGGAAAAGGGCAACAGGAAAAATCAGAAGGGCATTCTTCAGCATTGTGTATGACTAGTGGTGACAGAAATGTTGGCAGAAGAGACCTGTCATTTCAAAGGAAATAGCCTGTAGAAAAATATAATCCTACAAACTGATCAGAGAAAACTCTCAGGGTCACAAAAGCTGTTGGAGAAAGCTGAAATGAGTGAAGTTCCCATAAGGCACGTGGTGGGTAGGGACATGAAGAGTGTGAGCAGAAGTATTAGGACATTTACTGACTAAGAGAAGTCTCATAAACAATTTGATCTGTCAGTCAGTAGAAAAAACAATGTCCTGACTCATGTGCATAAGGTCAAAGTTGTTAGAAAAATAACAAGGAAGTCTTACTAAATCTCCCACACTGAGATCTATTTTTTATTGGTGTACGTTCCACTAGCTTGGAAAGTTAAAAAACCAAAAAGAAAGATCTACCAAAGATCTGAAAAGAAAATATGGTAGACATCATGCTATAGGAACCACCTCAGAAGTGATGGCATGTCTGCTGAACACATCTCACCCTGTAGGACCTCGTAAGTTCTCAGATTCTAACCTCAACCCAATTTTGCTTCCTTAAGTGGCACCAAGAGAATTCTGTAGAAATTAGAAAAAGGAAAAACTTGTATAGTCAAGTTGTTTTTTCTCTGTCACTGCAGGGTTTTTCTTAGTGGTGCGTTTTAACTAATTTGCCAGAGTGCTAAAGAATTTTACAGATAAACCAGTAAGATTTTTTGGTTAAGTAACAGTGTACAGCCAGAAACACACCAACAAAATTAAGAAAAGGGTTGATTTCTCACAAAGTAACTGATGGAAAAATACTTCCTTTCCTGTCAGGGAAGAAGATCTTAGAAACTGCAAACAGTAAAAAAATGTATTTAACTTCCAGTCATCTGTTCACAATCCCACAGGACAGGGATAGTATCAGCACACAAACTGCAGGATATATGAAGAAGATACTTAAATCAGAAACCAGTGTCAAAACAATTTTTTATTCACATAATGAATACAGGACTGAATTTGTCCCTTATAGGCCGTCAGAATAGAAAGTGACTAGCTTATCTGTAAAAACTCACCCATTGTAAGAAGAATAAATAATGTAATGATTCATGTTTGCCTCACACTCAATTTGCTTTTATACTTTTCTGAGAAAAAAAAAAAAAGGGGAAGGGAAGGGAAGGGAAGGGAAGGGAAGGGAAGGGAAGGGAAGGGAAGGGACCAACCCAAAAGCCAACCCCAAACTTAATAAATGGGTTTTGTTTTCTTGTTTTTTCCCTTTTTTAGTATCCAGCAGATCGAATCAGAACAAGGATTCATCTGTCCCAGCATCCTTCCTTCAGCAGACATGAGTATGGAGAACAGGCAAGCTAAGAGCGATCCTTTCTCCTGGCGTGCACTTGCAGCAGTACAAGTCTGAGGGACTTCCTGAGACCAAGGCTCCAGACTTCTGTGTTCAATAGAGAAGATGGGCCTGTCCTCAGTCCTTTTAAGAATCTAATTACACTTTTGGCTTCTGTAAGATCTTGTGGCAATGAGTTCCACAATTTAATTACAGGCGTGATATGACAAAGTACTTGCTTTGTTTATTTCAAAACTGCTGCACGAAACTTGCACTGAGTGCTCTCTAGATTTTGCATCGTGAGAAATAATGAACAGTTAAACAGTTTACCATATATCTGTGATATCCCATTTGATATACTTCAAACAACTTGAGCTATCTGGTTTCTTATCAGGATCACTTAGAACAGAATACACTGAAAAAATACATAAATATACAAAAATATATATGTGAAAATCACAGTAACCTGAAAGGGGAGAGGGTGAGAAATTACATGTTATTAGTTCACAGTTTGAGGGGTTTTTTTTGTGTTTTACATTTACTAAGGAAGTCTTGCTTTTAACCATTTGCACAAGTAGATTTAAAATTATCTAGCCCTGGGAATGTTCTAATATATATGCATTTTTAAAGAGTATTCTGTTAATGTAAGGGTAGAATGATTCCTGAAAGTACAAAGTTCATAATGTATATGATTACAAATTCCTTTCGCAATCTGTGTACTGCCTTATTCACTCCCTGATATTTAGGGGCACTTACTGAGGGAACATAAGTGTTATTCCAGTGAGTGACATACCATATGGCAACAGGATAAGCTGCAGCTTTGCACACTGTTGTCATTTTCCCCCTTGTACTACAGTTTTACATGATTTAATGTTTTTCTGTGATTGTTCAACGTTCTACCATTTAAGTCTCCATATTATAAAATGTCATATTAGGGGGTTGCAGCTGAACCTCATCACCATAAGTCTGCATTTATTTCACAGATGTCTATCACACTGTCATCCCACAGGTGCACTCAAACTTTAAAATTTTCCTGTGCCTCAGCTTCTAATGCAAGAAAAATGTATTATGCAAGATGAGGAAATGGCAGCCAAAAAAGTAAATGCTGCTAAATGTCAATTTACAATGCAGCATGGGCATGCAAATGCAAGTAACCTTATAGGGTGATAATATTTGGACTCTCAGTAAAATATGATGTGCAAATGATAGTGTAAGGGCCAGGTCCTGAAGAGTAAAGGCCCTCTCCATGGTAAAAGTAAGAAATATAAATGTGGGCGTTTTTCCATTAATATGGAAGAAATTTTTTTTCCTGTGCTTCTGATTCATTGTCATCAATGAAAATTTTCTAAAACTGAATAAATCTGGAGGTTATTTTCTCTCTTAGGTGGAGTTATAGCTGGTTTTAATGTAGTCCCATTGCTCCATTTTCAGAGTGTTAGAAAATAAGGGATGTGGAATGTATAGCTAAACAGAAAAAAAAAAGGAAGAAAAAAATTAAATTAAATAATAATGTAACAGTTCAGTGCAATCACACATTTAAGGAAAACACTGGTTTCTATGACTGTACTTGCAAAGTTCATAGAACTATGAAGGACATTCTCTCTTCACTTCATTTCACTTCACTTTGCCTCACCTTTCCTCTTGACTCTTTCCTCTTTTCACCTCAATATGCCATCCCTTTTTTCTATCTGTAGGTCATCAGCAATGTTGTGATTTAAGGCCAAACTCTGCTGCATATCTGCATGAATGGTCCATTTAATTAAGCTAGGCTGCTAACATACATAGATATACTGAGAGGAAAACAATGAAAAAATAGCTAAGGAAAAATTTGTTCAGCAGGAAGTGCCATTGGTCCAAAAAAAAGATTTTCAAATCTCAGTTTGAGTTTTAGATCTCCATTAAAAAAATGGTTTTATTTATGCACCAATCAGGAAATATGTAAAAGATGACAACTAACAAATCCTTCTATAACAAATTATAAAAAAAACTTTTCTGATTTAGAAGAGTAATGTTAATAAAAATAATTTCAGTGTGCAACAATAAATGTAGGTTCACAACCAGTGTTATTTCTGTGCTTAAATAAGACTTTTTTGTTTTGACATTTTGAAAATTAAAGACTGTGTAGATGTGAAAATATCAAAAGATAAATTAAAATGTTAAGGAAAGGACAAAACCAAAATACGACTAAACTTTTATTTAAATAAAGCACCATAATTTGTTCATAATTTTGGAGTATGTGTCAATATAGTTCCATACATATAACCCTATATTCTGAGAACAGATTGGTTTTGTTGCCAGCACAGAGTTACAATGAAATTAGTGCCTTGTTTATTGTTAAATTAATTGAGATTAGATGTGGCTTAATACTTTTGATAAATTCTTCTCCGATCGTTCATTCTGAACAAGAAAACAGCCACTATAACAAGAAAGCATGGATCTATTGCATCCAAAATAATAGAAAACATTGATATTGTTTCATAACTGCAGTTGAAGTTACTGTTTTATATGGAGGCCTTTACTACTTGCTTTACCTTGCTTGTTTTATCAGTACGGGAAATGTTACCAGGGAAGCCTCATAACAAAAAAAACTGCAACAAGGGAAGTTAAAACCTCTTCTCCCTCATTAGTACGTGTATTTCATGTCATATTTAATCTACTTTAAGTACCAGATTTTTTCTGACTGTACTTGGTTAATAACTATCAAACAACACTGAAATATGTGCTTAAAAATCATACCTTAATTTTTCTCCGCAAATAACAAAGATGATTATTGGAATCTTTCTTGGCATTAGAGAAGTTTCTCTCATTAAAAACCCTCAATAAATTTCACTCATGCCAAACAAATATCTAAGACTGATTTTTTTTTCCACTTGGAAATCTAAAAGTTTGTTAAAGAAAAAGGTTTTAAGAGAAAACAGTCTTTAGTTATAATTCTGTTAATTTTGTACAGTTATTGTCACTTCCTTCTTTTACATAATTTGATATTAATTTCTTATTGAAGGATTTGCATTTAAGTAACAGCAGCACTCAAGGCTTATGGCTTAAGACATTGGCACAAATATAATAGCAAGATTAGCAAGATGCTGTAAAGTGCATTGCAATTGAATGGGGTTGGGTAAAAATTGTACTTTCCTCTTAAAGATTTTAGTTCCACTGGTGAGCTTACTTGTTATTTATAATGGAAACAGAAACAATTTCTCTTTACAAGCTTCACTCTCATGTTTGTAATGCCAGCTGCAGATACTGTCCCAGCTGAGACAGAACAGGGTAATTCTTTTTGTTCTCTCTGATTCTGCAATTCAGTGAAACTTAGAGAACTTGGGAAACATGGAAAAAGAGCTATAGAGCAAAAAAAAAAGAAAATGTGATTCTAAAGAAAACAAAGTCTTAAAAAGACAGTCATAACAGGAGGCTACTGAAAAAGCAAATATACTGTAGTATGCCAGAAAACTTCAGAAAAATCATGGTTTTCATTTTGCTTCTATGCTTTCAAAGTGAGTTTGTTCTTTTTCTAGATGATCATTAATAAACAGATCTCATAAAGTTTCAATCTCTATTGAAAATAAATGATACCCAAAGTATTTTTTTCTGGTAATTTTCTATTAATAATCAGTTTCTTAAATCTAGATTTGCTCTTCATCTAGTTTTTAAGCAATTTAATTTTGTATGAAATTAATATTTTCTAAGTATTCATTAAATTGCCAAAAATATTTCTGTTAAAAATACTTTATTCTTATAGTTTGTGTTTTGTTACAAAAAATAATGCAAACTATGAAAAGTTTTTATTTTCCCAACTAACATGATTGAGTTATAATAATAACCATTGTAATGGAAAGACCATATAGCTCTGCCATGTCTTATGAACCATAGAGTATAATAGATATACATTTTGCACAGAATAGAAGTATTGCAATAGTTTAAAATAATTAGCAATAAAAAATTCAGGAACATAATATATTTATACCATAGCATTTATGTAAGTGGTCAGGAGACATCTCACCTAACTTTAGAGGTCTACAAGACATCTGCATATTTACTAGTCTCTTTCAATTTCTTTTATATCCAAGGGAAATCAATAGGCAGTAGAGAATAAAATTTATGTGACCAATTATAGACATCTACTTTAGGGTTATATGAATCACAGACTGAGCGCCTGTTCCCACTAATAATAAAAAAAAACCTACGCAAATAGCTTAGTTGTAGGTGTCTACTTAATACAGATGTAAAGGTAAATTAAAAGAATGATCCCTATTTACTATTTTCTTTACCCTATCTGACTCAGATGACTACAGTAAATTCAGATAGTGGATTATTTACAAGGATTATAATTGAAAGTGCATATTCTATATTTGTGCAGCAGTAGAAATTAAATCGTCCTAGACAAACGTCCTATACAGAGAAAACCTATGCCATACAACACTTAATTGCTAAGAAATATAAAAGTCACAGTAGTTGATGTCTCAATATACAGTCATTCTTAACATCAGTTTGACCCTATGTTTCATGGGAAAGTTTACATTAGAACGTTTAGATTATATTATAACCTGCCAGTAATTCCAATTGCTTTTGGAAAGTTACTTGTTTCTACATTTGCAATAAAAGCTTGATTGTGTTAGGTAATATACAGGATTTAATACGTAACACGTCATATCCTGATATGGTCATTTAACAACCATTATTCATGAAAAATTACACTCCTCAATGTATCAGAGAGTTTAGCAAGTTTAGAATGGGAAGTTTAATAAAGATTATCTTCCAGATGCAGACAGAATAAATAGTAACATTTAAACACAGACATGAATGCTACCATTACTAAAAATGTAGTGTTGTCTTGTCTGATGAGAAGTGGGAAGAGTAAGGCAAGTCAGGTGAAAGAGTAAAAGCAGAAAATAAATCAGGAAATACAAAGAGCAATACAAAACAGAATGGAAAAGAAATAGTATAAATAAATTCAAACAATGTAGCGGTGGATGTGGGAACGACTTCATTATATTAAAAAAATATTGTTAATTATTGAGAAAACTAACTAAATTAAGTAGTTCAACACTTAACAGCAATGTATGCCAAGAAGTCATACGGGATCATCTATAGAGTCACACAGTTTCCCTTGGAAAACCGGTTGGTGATAATTTCCTATGAGGTGAGATGATATGTATGGCCAAAGCAAAGGAAAAGCTTCTGCTCATATTTTTCAGCTACAGGTGTTCATCAATAAATTTTGGGGCTTGTACAGGAAAAAATACTAAAAGGTTCAAGCAAAACGGCAAATGTTTACCACTGATGTGGTAAAACTTAGCAAAGAAGACATCAAATCCCAGGCAGATTTTTTTAGTGGACTTGTGTTAGTTCAACACTAGTTAGAATTAATAGATGTTTTAAATTAAGAATTCCTTAAAAAAAACAGGATAAATGTTTTAATCATCTAGAATTCCTTTTCATAGCAGCTCTAATAATAAGTGAGAAAGACATTTAAGCAAGTTGAAATATTAATAATTTAATGGTAATTTTTTTTATTTTGTATCACAAAAGAAAATACTGGAAACCCTATTCTTATGACTACTTTATCATTGGTGTAGTTTTGTTTAGTAATAGTATTCGTCAGTGTACAATGTTTATGTGTAGGACTTCAAACATATCTCATAAATTCTTATGTTCAGCTGTCATGATTGATCTTGCCATTACCTCCAGTTGTAGAAATCCCAGTAATTTAAACTCAAGAGATTGTTGCTAGTTAGCCTAGTAAATTTAGTCTGCCTCTGAAAAGATCAAGCTATTGCAATTTTATCTTACTAAAAAGAGCTACTTATTTGCTGTGAAAAGATTAAAGAACCTGTTACTCCATCTGTAACGGTATATAGATTCTACAGCAAAGAAATCTAACAAATCTGGGGAAACTGGCTGTTTGCTCAAACTGACTGAGAGAACCATTAAAATGGCTCATAGGAGCTCCAGAGTTTCAGCTTCTCTTTTGGTTATCTATTGTCTCAATGTGTTGTAGAAAAATGCAGAGCTCCTCTATCTCAGGGCCTGAGCTGGGAAAATGCATAAATTAATGCTTTCTACAGCATTTTTCATCTCAGGAATTTTTTGTAACTGAGAAGTAATTAAAAAAGACATGCCACAAAAACTGAATATTAAATGAAACGCAACTTCAGAAGCTAGAACAGAGGAAAATAGAACAAAATTTTCTAATATGGATGCTTTAATACACCTTTTGAAAAGATGTATTCTTCATTTTCCCATATAATGGAGAAGACAAAGTATTTTGGATCAGAGTATGGTCCTATATCCAAGTGTCAGTGGACTGAGAGTCCCAGACAGTTCCAGACACAGTGTCTGTATCTCATATTTAGCAATAATTGGAGAATAACTAGAGAATACTAGAATACAAGTGTCAATTTACCTAGGCTGGTACTAGAGTATACTGTCATTTTCTATCCTCTTGACTGATACTCTAAAAGGACTTTGCATTAAAATCTTCTCGCTTTTGGATCAAAACCACAATCGGAAGCAAATTCAGTCCCAACCTGAGCATCAATATGTTCAGCGCTAGACAGCCAGAGTATACATGTCTCCAGCTACTCAAAGAACCTGAGAAGCAGTTTTGTCAGGATTTAAAGAATTGTGAATATGGACCAAGCACCTACATATCACTGAATACATTTAAATCCCCTCCTTCTTTTTGCTATCTATCTGCTTCTTCCTGCTCTCCCCAAGCAGACCATTGTTTTCAACTGGTAATCTGTGAAAGAAAAGGTCTGGGCCAGAACTCAATAAGGAAGACTAATAGAAAAATGCATGGCAAAATCAACAGACCACTTTAATTAGTTATCTTCTTATTGTAATTTAGTCTGATGTGCAAAAATAACTGTAAAAGCATTTCTTCTTTATATATCTAAATACTAACATAAAAATATCATTAAAAATCTTTTAGTGACTTTCTATTATGTCTCATAATTGAAGTAATGGTTGCTCTACAATGCATCTACTGTGCTAGTACACATTAAGCAACATTAGCAAAACCAGAGAAATTTCAATGGAATGGAACAGTGTTATATGATGATTTTTTTTTTCTGCAGTGCATCTTTCATCCCAATAATAGCATTGAATATATTTCAAATTCTCACTGGCCCTGAAAGATGTCACAAGAGTTTTCTAGCTTGGTGAAAATCTCACACCACTTTATCACCCAGCACCATATCTCAGCAGCCTTGCCCTCAACGGTGTCCCATTGCTGCACAAGCAGAACTCCAAGCAACTTTTTAAAACAAAAAATCTAACTGCTGACCTTAACTACATCTCTTCAGTACATGCTCATGCATTTCTCCTACCACAGGCAACTTCTCCCTGGTGAAGCTTCTTTCCCAGCATACAATCATCTTCACTTTACGCTCATAGGAACTTCTCTTCATACTGTAATCTCCCCATTACCTGGGAAAACATCAGTGTTGTCAAAATGTTTGGGACGCACTGGTCGCTTCTGTGTGTAGCATTTTCTCCATCTCACCCCTGCTGGTACTCCTTCTGTTTTCTCTGTTGATTATCCTGTAATAATCATTTGTTAGAATCATAGAATAGTTTGGGTTGGAAAGGGTCTTTAAAGGTCACCTAGTACAACTTCCCCTGCAATAGGCAGGGACATCTTCAACTAGATCAGGTTGCTCAGAGCCCCGTCCACCCTGACCTTGGACGGGGTTTCCAAGGATGGGGCACTTACCACCTCTCTGGGCAACCTGTTCCGGTGTTTCACCACTCTCATGGTAAAAAATTTCTTTTCTTCCTTATATCTACTCTAAATCTTCCCTCTTAGTTTAAAGCCATTACCCCTTGTCCTATTGCTACAGGCCCTGCTGAAAAGTTCATCTTTCCTGTAGGTGCCCTTTAAGTACTGAAAGGCTGCAATAAGGTGTCCCTGGAGTCTTCTCTTCTCCAGGCTGAACAAGCCCAACTCTCTCAGCCTGTCTTCATAGGAGAGATGCTCCAGCCCTCTGATCCTTTTTCTGGCCCTCCTCTGGACCTGTTCCAACATTTTCTTTCCTGTGCTGAAGGCTCCAGAGCTGGATGCAGTACTCCAGGTGGGGTTTTACCAGAGTGGAGTAGAGGGGCAGAATCACCTCCCTCGGCCTGCTGGCCACATTTGTTCCCTTCCTCCTTCCAATTTTCCCTTGACCTGATAACAGTAAGTGTCCATTAGTGGTGCTGAAATTACTTTTGGATAAAAAAGAGATGTCTTTTTTATTAAATAAGCTTCAGTTGGAGCAGAGATCTAAGCATGTGTCTAGCATCATCCATTGAAACACACTCTAGTTTAGTGGAATTATTTATGTGTTCAAATTATATTTGTTACTATTTAAGAATAGCTTGTCAGGTTGTACCCGAAAAGTATCAACCATACCAATGTGAATTGCACTAGTAAAACCATATATCCAGCCTGGGGGACTTGTAGTCTCTCCTCCCACATTCTCTTTCCAGCTAACAAATACTGTTGTACTAATCTTAGAAGTTTACTTACAGAAATATTTCAGAAACTTAGCATTAGCATCTTCTTATTCTTTACTTCTCTCATCTCCCTTGAGAAAAAGTTTGCAGAGAAAAGCATTTGGTAAAGAAGTAGTTTCCAATATCTTTCAAGGGTGTTTTATACTAAAGAGAGTCAGGATAGTGAAATAATAGCTGCTCTTTTATCTCTGAAGACAGAGAGCAAAGGGAAAAGATTTTTTTTTTTTTAATTCTCAGCCTTTGAAACTATGTCTAGAAAGACCATTGAAATTAGAAGACTGGAGATAGGATTCTCTGCCCTCTAACTTGAAGGAGTCAATGGAAGTCTGAAACTGGAGTTAAGCCCCTCAAGTGCAGGTGCATGGGTAATTGCGTAACAAGCTGTTCAGAGAACTCCGAAGAAAAAACATTCAGAAAAAAAGAGGCTGATTTAGCTTTTACCTTGTATGACAACATTTAAAGAACAGATTTTCTTTAAATAAAACCCCAAAATCAGGTTCAGTTATCAATCATGAAAATTTCACCAGAAAATTTCACAGTTAAAATCCCCAAACATTTTTTTAGACAAAGCTACATTGTAGTGGGTTGACCTTGGCTGGCTGCCGGGTTCTCACCCAGCCACTCTCTGCCTCCCTCTCCTCAGTGGTCTGGGTGAGAAAAAAAGATGAAAAAGCTTGTGGGTCAAGATGAGAACAGGGAGATCTCTCACCAACTGCCACCACAGACAAAACAGACTAAACTTGGGGAATATTCTTTTAATTTAGGCCAATTAAAAATAGAGTAGGCTAGTCAGAAACAAAAACTAAACTAAACTCCCCTCCCTCTACCCCCCTTTCTTCTGAGGCTCAAATTCACTGCTTCATTCCTGACACCTCTACCTCCTCCTCATGTGGAGCAGTGCAGGAGAATGGGGAATGGCAGGTTAAGATCAGTCCATAACAGTTCCTCTCTGCCACTCCTTCCGCCTCAGGCTTTTCCCCTGCTCCATCACAGGCTCTCCACCAGTTGCAGCTTCCTCCAGGGCACATCCATCCACTCTAGAGTGGATCCTCCACAGGCTGCAATGTGGATATCGGCTCCACTGTGGTCCTCCATGGGCTGCAGGGAGACAATCTGCTTTACCATGGTCTTCTTCACGGGCTTCAGGGGAACATCTGCTCTGGCTTTTGGGGCACCTCCTCCCCCTCCTTCTTCACTGACCTTGGAGTTTACAGGTCTGTTTCTCTCATGGTTTTCTCACTCCTCTCTCATAAATCTGCTGTGCAGTGTTTTTTACCCTTTCTTGAATACATTTTCCCTGAGGTGCCACTATCTTGGCTGAGGGGCTCAGCCATGCCCTGTGGTGGGTCCAATGAAACTGGCTGGAACCAGTTGTGTCCAGCACAGGACAGCCCTAACCTCTCCACCCCTGCAGTCCTCTGCTACCAATACCTTGCCATGGACACCCAATAAATAAATTCATATAGAAAACAATTTTGTTTTAATTTGGTTTAGTTATAAAACAAAACAAAACTTGAGACTAGCTTTCTCCTGCTTATATTCTAATCAATTCAATTAAAATAGACATTTTCACACAAATTCTATTGATTTGAATGAACTCCCATTTCTCCATGAAATACTTTTCTCATTCAAAAATATCAACCAGCCAATTATTATTAATGTTTTACGTCAACACCAGCAGGCTAGCTAAGCTTCTTTAATAACAGAAATGGTTTAGAAAACATTCTGCTATGGAAATTTTAAAATTCAAATCAACCCAAAAAATTTTATGTGAATTTTAATATTTAAATGTAATTGAGGAAGACAGCAGCTTTATACTGTAGTCTCTCCCATAGCATATTCAGTGATTATATCCTACCTAAAAAAATAAACTACACATGAAAATGGATAAGACCCATTTCTCCATAGCTCAGAGAGAGATGAGTCCTAGGATGTCCATTTTGATGATATTGCTAGAGGAAGGCAAAAACGAGAAAAGCCCTGGATTTGTGGTTCTGATGGTAACAATAACTGGGCTTTTTGTGCAACAGTATTTCCCAATGTTCCCCTTCCCAGCAAATGACATCCTTATGAGCACCCCTTGAAGAGGCAGATGAAGAACTTGGTCCTGTGCCTCTGTGTAAGTGGACTACTTTAAGGAAGAGGATAATCAGTTCTTTGCCTTTTAAAAAATAAAGATGAAATAACAATGGTACATATTACAATTAACAATGATCACTTTCAGAATACCTTACAGCTTCAAAGCACCATGAAACCATCAAGTAATTAATGTTTATTTAATGAAATTAACATAATTCAATATGCAACAACGTTGAAAGAACAGAAGATTTAAAACCCACAAGCCAAATCCCGGAGCTCACCTGAGAAGCTGCTCAACTTTTTAGTCAGGTTCTACACAATCCTTGATGTGCCATGTATGCACAGTGTCCAACGACAGCAGAACAGATCAGCAGAATAAATCACTTGGAAAAAAATAATTCTCAAAGGAGATTCAGACTTTTAGATGGCTCTCCCGAGATTCAAAATCACATACCTTGATGTTCAAGCTACTCATGCTACTAATAGACAGGAAAGAATTGACTAGACAAAGGTGGTTTGGTTTTTTGTGGGGGGGGGTGTTGGGGTTTGTTTTTTTTTTTTTTTTTTTTTTTTTTGCTTTTTGCCCACCTCTTTTATTGCCAATTGATTCTTACAGCTTATTCACGGTATGATTCTGCATTTTTATATACTTAGAAGTCCCATTGACTTAAATAGGAGTAGTCAG
>KZ505842.1:265413-286742 GCA_002844005.1 Limosa lapponica baueri
GACTTTTAGATGGCTCTCCCGAGATTCAAAATCACATACCTTGATGTTCAAGCTACTCATGCTACTAATAGACAGGAAAGAATTGACTAGACAAATAAAGCATTGGTCTGTGAGGGTTGGGTGGTTGGGGTTTGTTTTGTTTTTTTTTTTTTTTTTTTTTGTAAAGAGTATGAGACTTTTATTGCCAATTGATTCTTACAGCTTATTCACGGTATGATTCTGCATTTTTATATACTTAGAAGTCCCATTGACTTAAATAGGAGTAGTCAGTGCATAAGGAACGGAGAATAAGGCCTTTGAAGTTCAGTATCATTATTTAGATTTCAGGCATGCCTGGAGACAGCACTCTAGATTAATAAAATGCTTTGCTTCAATTAGCTCTGTGTCTCCTGTATCCCTCCCCAATTCCCTCTGCCCTTGTTTAACATACTCCCTTATCCCTTCGCATTATCCAGACAGGTGCTCTCTTCTACCACAGACTGCTGGAAGTTTCACAAAGGAGATTCAGTGTGGGGAGGAGGAGGGTGTATATTGGTTTCTTAGCTCTGATGCAGGAAAGGAGAATGTGTGAGTCTATATATGAGTCTGATTTGTTCTCCCTGAGTACTGTTTCAGAGATCCTTTAAAAATGCCTCTGAAAAAATAGATCTTAAAAGATCTCTCAAACAGATATGCTCATGTCTATGTATGGCAAGCATATTTTCACAATCTAGCACAGAAAATGCAAATCAAAGGAGTGTTACTTCTAGCTGATTAATTTTGGGGGAGACAGAAGCCAAAAATAATAAATATATATATATATTCATTTGTATATATGAAAGAAATCTGTATTGTAGTGGAACTCAGGTTTCTGCCATGATTTTCTCTGGTTTTCCACTGTAATAAGCCCCCTCATTTCAGACTTCCTTGAAAGAGGCTTAGGAGCATAATGCAATGGCCACTGAAAACCGACGCATCCTGCAAAGTGGGGGCAGGAAATTATAAGTTTCACATTGAGTTCAATGGGAAAGTCATAAGGCCCTGCTCCTTCTCCCTTGGGGTATTTTCCTATTTTATTGTCAGTACTATAATGGGCAATCAGTTCCTGAAATGGTGCCCTGCTGTCTAGATGAAGCATTTATAGGTTTTTTAAGCAGTCCATTTGAACACTGCAGAATAAAAAAGTCAGCTCTTGTAAGTTCAGATTTTAGGGCCCTGATCCTGCGCTGAACTGTGTCGGCAAACCTCCTGCCCACTTGGAATTCAGTGCAGGATCAGGGTCTCGATTTCTACATTTTCCGCTGCAATTCAGACCTTTATTTATCACAGCTGGAAACAACATTACAAATAAAAATGCTTCTTAAAACCAAAGTGTCTGTCCCTTTTAAAAGTTAACTTTCCTAGATTTATGCACATATATTTACATAGTAATCTTCTGAATGGAGATACTGCTTCTAATGAATTAGGGGATTACTACAAAAATATATAAATCATCACAGATGTTCTCCATGCAGAAACACTTTCTTTGGAAAAAAAAAAAAGAAATCTGTTAAAAAACTCAAAGGAAAAATGTCTTTTTGAGGGCCTAACAGCACAAACCAGATCCAAGAAAGACCTTATGGGCCAGATCCAGTATAAGATTTCGGCCTAAAATGAAACTAAGAGAATTTAAGGATCACTTAATGTCAGTCTAAATTGAGGTTTAGAAGCCCAAACTTGACTACAGCCCAGACCATTATCTAGGTCATCTCTTTTAATTGCTGCCTAATCCTTAAAATACCTAAATTTATAAAATGCCCTCCTGTGTGGCTTAAAGTTTGCTGCTGCTGAAAGTGAACATACTTGTTCAGACTTGGCTACTGAAGATATATGCCCATTGCCCATATAAATTCCATGTTTAATCAGAGGTGCCCTGGTTTGAGGTATAGTAAGAAGACAGTAAGTCAGTGAGATACCCACTTCTCCAGAAAAGTCTAAAATATTGCTATGTATTTTTTTCACATCTGCTTAATGCTCAGAACTCTTCTTCACAGAAGCTGGAGGCCCTGAGTCAACATTGGCAACCTTAACAGCAGCCACAGGAAAGGGTGGATCACCCACCTGCTTGGGTGGACCACTATGAAGCAGGAGTCACAGTATTAGAAGAGATAGCAAGTTTATGAGTGACTCTCTCCTAGTTGTTATGGCATTTAGTAGAGAAGAGGTAAATCTGCTATTTTTTTCAGGTCTTTACTCCCAGGACTATTGTCCTTGTAACCAAATGGCATAGGAAGTACATATCTATTCCAAGATAGAGCAAGAATATAATTTCTGTCTCGCTCAAAGGACAGTTGGAGAACCCTTTCGATGGTCATTTGACTTTTCTGGATACAATGGCTTAATTGCAAGAGCAAAGACAAACAAACGTTTATCAGCAGTTCTCCTCACCAAATTGCTGCTCCTGTCTAAGGAAATCACAGAGCTTGGTGGTTAAGCCCATTGCTGTACAGGGGAGCAGGAGGCATCAATTGCTTCAAGATTTGAAAATCTGCTTACTGGATGAATGGTTTAACTGCCAGCCTACAGTTCAAAAGACAGGGAGTGCAATTTATCACCACTTTTCAAACTCATTCCCTTTGGTGCCTATTCCCCCAAGGTGTGTAGGCTCTCAAAATCAGCATCTCACTCTTTTCATCTGAATTCTTTCACATCACAGCAAGAATTTATTCATGGAAACTAGCTACTTACTCTCAGCTGAGTGACATATATCTAAGTTCACCATACCATTTTCATTCTTGGGCTCAATTAACCTTGTCTCATGTAAAATAAAAAAGAAGGATGATAGCATGAGTACTACTGAATTTTCTATCAAGACTTTTTTTTTTTTTTTTTTTTTAAATACATTGAAAGACTGAGGACATGGCTCCATAGACAGATGTAAAGATTCATGTGACAACCCATTCCAAATTTCAGCTGGCCAGCTATAAGCTGACTCCAAGTCCAAAGCTGGGTGGTAGTGTTAACATGGCACTAAGCCCAAGTTAACCAAGTATCAGGAGACTTCTGAGAAAATGAGGGCATTGGCAACTTTGCAATTTTGAAAGGCTTGAGACTGTGTTCTAGTCACTCCCTCAGCCTCAGTGAATAGTTCTATTCAGTAGCAGGTGATTATCCTTAAGAGCAGGACCTGTATGCTCAATGATAGAGAGCTAGTAGAGACACCCTACTGTGACTGTTTTTTTGGCAAGCCTCACCAGAGACTTTGGCAGCTTCTCTTCCTCTAAAGTGCTACTGTGCTTTTGCATGGTTGCATTCTTCATGCAAACAATTATCAATGCCAAACCTAGGAACATGAGGAACTGATAATAATTATTGTTTTCACTGCTGGATAGTAGAGAACAACTGCAACATCGAGAAATATCATGCTTTCTGAGCATTTTTTTTAGAAAATGTATCTATTTCCTTTAGTTTAAGTAATAAAATCCAGTTATCTGACAATATATTTGAAATGTGTTTTCATTATAAGCATGTACATTTTGCAGCGGATTACAATTTTTAATTAAGGCCCCATGTGGTTAGCTGAATAGAGTAATTAGTAACTTCCAATAACAATTATATGTTAATGTTTGGGAAATAATGTATTAGAGAATTTTAGAAGAAATTAAAATAAATTAAAATGTGGAATGTCTTAAAGATCACATTGTTTGAGCCCAAACAAAATGTTTCTTTTATTCATTTTTTTTACTCCATTCCGTGTTTGACAGTGTATTGTTAGCAGATATATGTTCATAACATTTCAAAGTTGGAAGATGTTTACTTGCTTGGATTGAAAATATCTCTTTACAGTATTTCTAATGCTCGCTTAACCTGGCCTCCTCTGGACTATTCTGTGAAGTTTTAATTCTGGGAAGAAGGTCAAAACACGGTCCACCAAAAATTGTGATAAAGAAAAGAGGTGAAAGGGAAATGTAAACAGAAAGAGACATAAAAAGACAAATATTTTTAGAAATGGAATAGGAGCAATACATCATCTATTCATAATGGTAGTAGTGAAAATTATTTCCAGCATTTGCAGCAATGGTCTATTGTTTGCATGAAACATCATAGTCTAAAAAATCACTTAGGGCAGGTGTCTACCTAACTTCTACTAGTGTTAGCAGCTGTTGGGGTGGGAATAAGCAGAGTTTTATTGCCTGTCCACTTGCCTACAGGCTGCAGCTCTTTGCAACACGTTCCCTTTGTGAACCTTGTTGGCCGAAATCAGGGAACAATAAGACCTGTCCACAAGAGGGAAAGCCCCGTATCCCTTAAAAAGATAAAATGTTCTTGGCAAGATGACTCCAAAGGTTTCTCTGAGACACTGAAAATTTGTGCTGGCCTGAAGGCTTTGCTCTGCCATGCAAGCACAATTTTTTCTGTCTTGTGAGGAACACCACAGTGAGTAGGTAGGGAGCAGTGAAGTTTCTACTAGGAAAGATGAGAGTTTCCATCTCCTAGCACTCTGGCTTGTGATACAGGAACAATTTAGACTGCCAACAGTATGTGTGTTAATGACTAGTCTTGCTTCCAAGATCTCAGTGGCAAATGCCTCATCTCATGCATCACAGTACCTCCTGACCTTTTGGTACTGGCTAGATGCTACACAGACTAGAGACCTATTGTAGAAAAATGTTCTTACACAGCTCTGAATTATACCATATTCTAAACGCACCAAGGCTGACAAGGCCATGTAGGTGAAAGATTTCACCTCTACTATATGCATCTTCATTACTGAAATTCCCACACTAGCTCTTTTTGATTCCAAGTCTTTTGTTTACTAATAAAAAATGAGATCTCTAATTTGATAATTAATTCTCACACCAGGTATTTTTGACTGTGTCTTTTGTTTACTTGTAGTTAACATACAGGGGTTTTCTGGTCTAAGGGACAAGAAACAAGAGATAAACAAACAATTACATAAGACCTAACCAATATTTATGTTCATTTTTGGTGGCTGTTTCCTAAATGTAACCAGCATATATATGTTTATTTTTTATCACAGTTTATTACAGGGCCAACAGCTGAAAAGCAAAAGAAAATGTTAATAATTTCTATCAGTGGTTTGCTTGTCATCCCTTTGACTCTAGCACAAGGTCTGTGGTTTTTATCTGTCTTCAACAATCTACTAATCAAATATTTATCCTCCTAGTTCTCTTATGCTGATGGAGGAATGCTATTAATATTTCCATGGCAAATTCTGCTTTTTTAAAAGGAACAGAAAACAAAAGTTTTCATTATCCCAGTGACAGGATGTATAATCTTAAAACTTCCCATTTGTTAACACCTTCTCCCCCACAATCTCTCCAAATACCTTTTCTCTCAGATGGTGTAAATGAATAATGTCACAAAATTAAACTCAGTGCAGTTGTCTTCAAACTAATTTCATTTTGAATGTTGATATTTCTTTTTCAACACTGTAGAAAGTTTACATGTGTACCTTTAAGTTTACTCGTTATCAGTTAATCTGTTGTAACGCATCACCTCCTTCATATCTAGTCTTACTCAGCAAGAATTCCTGTCTTCTTCACAGGAGCATTGGAGGAGACATTATCTAATACTGGCAAAAATCTTAGAAGTAAGGTGATTGATAGAAACAAACCAGACCTGAAAAGTTCTGTCTGACAAATCTCCTAAGACTCCATGTCATCTGCATCTCAGAAAAAGGAATGCTACAAAATGTGCATGTCTGAGAATAGAGGAATAATTTCAGCAGTTTGGAAGATTTCAATATAAACTAAAATTTCAAATTTAGAATTCCTTGCATGGAGACATTAATATTTCTCTGTTTCTACTGTTTATGCTGAAGTAATTTCACCTGACACATACTAGGGTTGAAATTGCCTTTTAAGGGAGCTGCTTAGTGAGGGAGTGTTGTTCCCTGATAGACTATTACAGCTAGTTCTTACTTTTTTTTTTTTTCACTCCCATCTGATTTAGCTTCCAGTTTATTGCTCTCTGAGATAATGATACTGCACTTGACACAAATATGTTTCATTCTCATTGTACACTACAGTCACCTATGTCATCAATTTTTTTTTCATATCATGATCTTCCATTGAACTAGTGATTCCTCCCAATGCTCTGTAGTTCATGACATTTATACCAAGGTCACCAATGGAATATCAGTAAATGCCCATCCATTATGTATCTTAATATCCATCCATATGGATATTAATATTTTTCCTTCTAACACAAAAATTTTTTTCTAAGGAAGGAACCCATGTTGTTTTTATGCAAAGAAATATTTTCAGATGTTATCAAAGATCGAAATTGCAGTAGAGTTTGTCTTGAGGACAAAAACCCCACCTCTTCAGATGTACAAACAG
Source organism: Limosa lapponica baueri (assembly GCA_002844005.1). Lineage (NCBI taxonomy): Eukaryota > Metazoa > Chordata > Aves > Charadriiformes > Scolopacidae > Limosa > Limosa lapponica. The sequence goes on from KZ505842.1 coordinate 271,737, forward strand.
GCAGCAGCTCTGATATGTCACTGCCTGGGTGTCACTGAGATATCCTGTTTATTCGTCTATACCTGACACAAATTTAGCAGCTTAAGAAGGGAAGAAAATGTAAACTTTTATTTTTTTTAAGAGAAAAGATACGAAACCAGTAGGAACCCATGAACAATACTTGAAAATCTAATGACTTTAGAGTAGCTTGATGGAAGACTTAGAGATTAGAAGGTATGTTTACATTAGAAAGCAATATAGTGCAATAGGGGTGAATCTGTGGAGTAAAACCATTCATTCAAGCGATCTGTCCTCTGCAGTATAAGCATTTCATATGGGGTATTTTAGAAAAGCTGCAGTCTTTTCTTATGCTGAAGTGCAGGGGATGTGCTTCTATAGCTCAACTCTTTGCCTATCTTCCATGAGGACCATATAAGGCATTAAAAAGTATACCTCAGCCATTCCTTCAATAATTACAAAGACTGGCAAAAATATAGGGTGAAAAATCTCCCTAGAGATAAAGTGACTTACTGTGTACTGACTTTGACATGTAATGAGAGACATCAAAGAAAATCTACATCTAAGAACTCTCCATTTTTACCAAAGATACACCAGTTACACCCACAACTCTTATGACATCCTGAAAAAGAATTGTCTTTGGATTTGTGTTAGCTACTTACATAAGTTAGAAGAACTAACATACCTCTTTCTTTTCACAGAGACTTATATAAATTTGAATTTTGAATGTTTTTTATTTGACATCTTTCATATAATTACTATCTTGTTTAAATATCACTGTGCTATTGCCTGAGGTAAATGCAGTAGAAAATCACTATCTTCAATGTTACTGTCTTATAGCTTCATCCCCTCTGTCAAACTGAGAACTTTTTTTAATTCTGCAGGGGAAATTTTATTTCATTTTCTTGTTCATTCCTAATGTGGATGAATAAGTTGCTGGCTATCTACTTACAGATATAGAGTATTTCCTGTATCAGTTAGCCAAGCTTAAAATGGATCTGTTCACTTTTGTCATTGTTACAGGTTTTTTTTCCCACTGCACAGTAACAAAATGTAGAAAAAATACCTATTAACTTTTTAAAAAAAAATATTTAAATGATTGATAGTCATATCAACTGCTGTTCATTCTAAGTCAGATCCTCAAACTTTAGGACTAGCTTTAGGAAAGAACTGAGCACATATGTAAATCAAAATTTTGCTTCAGAAGAGCTTGGAGTGAATTCAAAAGGTGGGTGCTAAGCAGGAATTCTACATTCACACACAACAGTTGTAGAACAATACAGCACAGTGCTTGAAGTACTAAATAGCAGGGGGAACTCGGTTCCCTACCCAGTTTACATTAAATTGCCATTAGATAAAACAACTTATGGTCACAGCAAGAGTATGGGCCAGAATACAAGTCTGGCTCTTCTCTACTCGATGCAGTACCTTATGAGATAGGAGAAATAAGTTTAATTCCAAATCTCCAGCTTCTGTGGCAACTGCTCTCACCAGCAAGCTACTGTGTGAAAGGCAGACTCTTAAATGAGGTCCACTCTCATTCAGGTAGCTAATTATGTCCCAGAGTTAGGTTCTCAAATTGGACAGGAAAGGGTGTTTAGACACCTATTCTTTATCATTTCTAGTTGACTGCTCTTGAAATCTCCTTGCTCATCACTCCAGCATTTGTGTATTCTCTTCTTAGGTGCCTAATTCAGCAAAATTCAGTTCCTGGCATACAGCAAAGAACCTACACTAACACACAAGCTTTCCTTTGGAGCTGGCCCTTAGGCTACAAATACTGCTCTGGGTATCTATATCTCAAGGTTTTGTACCAGTGACATTTGCAAACCTCTGATATCACTTAGGAGGTGACTAACATTTCCACTGGTAATATCCTCACTATAACTAACCTATTGCCAGAGGCCATGCATATTAACTCTGAAGTTCTGACAGCATTAAATTGGTAGTTGTCTAGACCATTAGATTCAAATTACATAAAATAGGCATTACTCAGTGTACTCCATAGCAAAGCCTGAAACACATTCCGAGTATTTCAGCTCTACTGGAATATCTACAAGAGCTTTGGCAGAACCCCAAATCACCCAAATTATTTTTTAGACAGAAAAACTCAAAGTGACTAGGACAGATAAATAAATAAATAAGCAATTAATTAATTAATTTATAAACCATTTTCCTCCACCCCTATTTCTCCATGATCTTAAAGTTAAGTCCTTGATTCTACACTTATTTCAGTCAACCTGGCTGCTCCCAGCTGAAGCAAATGGCACAGTACTCTGCAGTTAGTAGGGACCTTGTTTCTGTCAGCCTTGAAGCCTCACCAAGGCTTTCAATTTGCCCAAAACCTGTAGGACCCCAATTCATTGCTGTACCTGTCCCTGCCTCCTACTACTCTTATCTCACCCTTGGCAATCCCCAGAAATTCCTATCTCAGTGCTTGCTCAGATGTTCTCAAGAAAAGATTCAAATTCCCCTACTGAGGGAATCTACATGGCCCGCTCATTTTTAAGGAATAGAAACATAATTTTGAACAGAGAATTAGAAGACATTGGGAAAAAGAAAAAAAAGTAAGAAAATTCTCTGAAGGATTTACAGTTGTGAACCTTACCCTAAGAAAGTGATCTTTACTGCAGGCAAGTAAACATCTATTTCTTCATGGCGCTCTTATTCATCATCTCCTTGTTCCGTATGCTGGCATTTTGTATCCCAGGCCTATCAGCCCAACACACCCTTACACTGCAGAGCAAGGATAGCACCTAACTCTGCAACACTGCAGCAGAAGTCAAGGGCTGTAATACTAATTTGTAACACTGCTGCTCTCTTAAGAATGATGCCCAGAAGCCTAGAGTACCTAAATAAAAATCGACATCAAGGCTACAGAAATTGTTTGAGATACAAATTAAGAAAAGCTCAAATTTGAACCTATATTCAAACTGGTTTGGATGTTTGTTTGCTTGTTTTTCCAAATTTAGTACTGCCAACAACATTTACAGGATTAGTTTCATAAAGGGAGTTTGAAGTCATTGATTTCATATAGGCATTAATTGATCTCATAGGAGCAACAAGAAAAAAAAAAGAAAAGATTCTATGCAGAAATATTTATCCATTGGTATTCACATCTTCAAGCTTTCACATCTTCAAGCTTTCTGTACTCTCTGGTAACACGACCTTTGTATTTTCTATTGACCACCAGACTTGTATTCAATACAATGTGGTATTTAAATATTAATGTATTAAAGCATAAAACTGTATCATACGTTACCTTTTTGTTCCGTTTCTATCTTAACTTATACTAGAAGGTTTAGATTTGAAAAAAAAATGTGAAATATGTCCTTGAAAACTTGTAACTAGATCTTTATAAATATTACAAAAACAATAATTTTGCATCAGTATGGTGAACAAGTAGCAAAGTGCCTGAAGAATATAAATTGAATGTTCTCTAGAAGAATCAGTAAAGGTTAAAATTCATCATTTTAACTGATAGGCTTTCTTTGGGAAATAACTGATGCAGTGAATACAAAATGCTATGATAATTTTGTGTTTCTCCTCAGTGGTTTTTTTTTCCTTGAAAAACAATATATCTTCAATAATAAAACATACCTTTTCCCACTCATTCTAGAACTAAAGTTTCGTGCAATGCTTGGCTTCTTACACTATTGATAGTTTTTTTCACTTTACATGGAAACATTTTATCGGAATGGAGTGAACACTTCTGTCCATTTCAGGAGAGGCTTCAATCCTATAGGAAATACACTGTGACTTAGATTTTTTAGGAAAAGATTTTACCTAGACATGGTATGAAGACTGGTTTCTAAATACCACATTTACTACCACAGTTTCCATAGTGATTTTCAGACTGTAGCAGGCTGGAGGTTAAACTAGAAAAATAGGTATAAATACAATTTATGCTAGAAATAACAGCAGTATTTAGAAGCACCTGTTTGTTCCAGGCATTGCACCAATAACAGTAACAGGTATCTTTTCTTTTCAAAGTCTTACTGTCTACTAAGTGAAGTAGAAATGTACTGCCATCTTTCTAGTTAGGAAATTGAATTACAGAGAAATTGAATGACATTTTTTCCCAGTCATATAGGAAGACTGTCACAGAAATGAACCCAGATCTGTTGAGTTTCAGCCCAGGTTATAAACTGGACTTCAGTTTTCCATCAAGTAACTTTGCTCCCTTTAACTATGATTCAAACTGCAGATAAACCTCCTGTGGTGATGGCCTTAAGGAGCTTACTTGCATGTAAATCAGGTATCAATTTGTGAAGAGTAGCTAATTCCAAGTAATATTATTTCTTTCTACCATGTCAATACTTCTGCCCACAAAAGACTCTCAATACAATGCACTTGTTAAATTGGGGTGTAAAACAGTTTTTTAATTGCTTAGCTGATTTAAAACTTACTAGTTTGATTAGACTGTAGTAAAACAGGGGCATACAGAGGCCAAATTTGGACTTAGCATTGCTGGCAATCTGACTAACATGCGTTCAAACATTTCCAAACTTTCTCCATGAGTAATCATTGTCCACCTTGAGTGCTGGGCATCTCGTGATCCCCAAGAACAAGCTCTGTGGCAGACAGATCCAGTTGCTTGGCATGGAGCATCATTTCAGTAGGCTAAGAAAGGAGCTGCAGGTACATGAACCCAAGCCCCGTGTGCAGAAAATGCACTGTAGTGCTGCAGGTCAGGGACAGATTTTTCTTTCTTAATTCACCTTCAGGCAGACATATTCCCTCCAACTCAAATCTCTCTAAAAGTTCACCACAGAAGGCACAATGACTCCGAGTATGTGTTTGTGTGAAGTTCACCCCTAATCTTTACATGAGCTAAGAATTATTCCTGCTCCCTTTATAGCTTTATCATTTTTTTTTTCCTTTTCTTTCTGCAGGCTATTCAGATAAGGATTTTCATTGTCACTGTTCCCACTTTACTCTGAATAAGTGGAGTGTATGAAAAAGCAAAACTCACAAAAGAATGACTCGCAAACAGTGATGCCACCGTTGGACTTGAATTTAAAGCTATCACACAAGGACACTGTTAACATTTATCCTCCTCTCTGTAGGCTGACAAATTAAAATATTACTTGAAGTCTCGGATCACTTTCTGCAACAGCGTTTCATTTTGATTGATGTCCTCTATTAATATCAGTGATGCTAGTTAGCTTTAAGACACCCCAAAGGGTAGTCAACTAGTTAAAACTCCAAATGAACCTCATGCCAGCTGTTTAGCCTCTTGAAAGTTTTGCTGAGCATTGACAGAAGACCTTATCAATCATTACAATTAAGTGCTTTCAGACTGTCCCTTCTAAGGGGAGTCAGTTGAAGTACCATCTGCTATTTTGCTTTTAAAACTCACTGGTTTCCTTCTCTTAGGCAGCCGTTTTTTTTCACTTTTGAAATTATGTTTCTTTTGCAGCAGAGTGATGGGCTGATGAAGAAAACTTTTTGTTTTAATAATCAGCAGTTTCTATGATGTGACATAATTTTTGCAGTGCTCAGGGCCTTTTACAAATCAAAAGGAATCCAACTAAAACAGTAATTAATGTCAAATGACTAGTCACATACAGCCCTATTTAATTAAAAAGTTCTAATCTTTGATTAAACCTTCTCACACGTTCTTGTGACTGCAAACTGTTGTCTGAAAAGAGAAAGTAATTGGGTACATAATCTATTGTGTCTTCTAACTGACACCTGCTAATTGTCTCAGGAGCAAATGCTAACAATGTAATTTAGAAAGTTAAAAAGTGTATCTTAAATATTCAACAAATTTTTTCTTTATTATGTATTCCTTCACTAGACTGGGAAGATCTCTTCCTTAGTTTATCCCTCTAGGAATTTTCTGCTGTCTAAGAAAGTCACTTCATTGCTTTTCAACAACATGCTTTCTGTATTAAACACGAAACATATGATTTACTGGTCCATTCTTTTAATGCACAGTTAAAGTTTTAAATGCTACTATTCATCCCTATTTTTTTTTTTCTAAATATTGACTAATCTGCACAGTAGCCATTGCAAACAGGTTTCTATACCCATATCTTACAGGAAGAAAACCAGGAGGAATGAGCCACGGAAATTTTCTCTCAGGAATTCCAAATAATTCAGAATTTCATCTGGGGAAAAACTGGCAATTATAACCCCCTTTAGCACTATGGTGAAGGACCTCCCCCCTCTTCCTCATCCTCTTGGGATCTTAGCTTCAGCACTAGCAGTACAAAGATGACTGTTAGGTCAAGAGTGCCTCAGAGGAAAGAATATTTTTTACCAGCTTCCACCCTTTTTTTTTTTTTTTTCACTCCTCAGTGCAGAGTCTAAGTCTGTGATTTAGCAAAAATTATAGTCACTATTATGTCTGCGTTTACTGTTGATGTGCTCTTGCTTCTTAGGCTTATGGATAATCTACCAGCTAGATTTTTATTTTTTTTTCTGTCTTCTATGTCATGATCATCTGGTGTTTGCAGTTTTTCTGAATTAGAATTGTGACGCTCCAAATATATTGGTACTCCCAGCTGAAACTCCCAAGAAGTATTTTGTCTGCTTAATGTCTTATTTTACCAATATTTTGGTAAAGTCCTTCGGCATGTTAAATGAAGCGTTCTCTGGGAAGAAAACCACCACTGTCTTTCAATGGCACGTTTCAAAGCTACGTGTAATCCCCCAAGCCAACTGGTAGGTGAAGTGTGTCTGCAAATATCTTTTAGTTATGATGGCTTCAGACATAGCTGAGCTCTCACACCTCCAGTCAAAACTACCTACTTGGGTACAGTCATTTTTAACTTTCTTGCAAACCGAAACACATTTGCACCCACCCCAGTATCTGGAATTTGTCCGCTGCCACTATAAAGGGACCATTGCATCCCAGTGGTGGTTGTGAAGATGTCCATATGGGATGACCCAGGGGCCGTCTTCTAACTAAACTCTACAGAGAATTCTAAGTCCATGGAACAATATCTATAATTTTTTTTGTCTATAAATGTACAAAGAAAGGAAAGAACTGGTTTCACTGTTTTACAGACAGAGAAATTGTAGCACAGCAAACAGAAATAACCTGTCCAAGATCACAGGGCAAATCAGTGGTAGAGTCAGCAAAATAAACCTGTGTCACCTGATTTCCATATTGCTGCTCTACAGTCAAAATATAAAAATAGCTATCTATAGATGTGAATGCATACAGACAGATAAAGGTATAGATGATCTAGATAGCTTTGTAACTCTTACTACAGCAAGTTGGCTGCAGCATGCCAATAGAATAGTAAATAAAAACAGCAGAAGGCTTGAATACATTTTTTTTTACATAATCATCAACTTTCAAATGTCCAAATTTGGGTTTCTTGGCCATATCATATCTTTTCTCCATCTACAGTATCTTTAGTTATTCATCTTTTTTTTATCCCTGCTTCATGCCTTCGTTATCTCTCACCTGCTGTGACGTCTTAGCCACTGTAACCTTCTTCCCTCTAATCTCCCTCCTCTAGTCCACTCCAAACACTGTAGCCAAGGTTATCTTCCTTGTTCACCACTCTGATCGTGTCAAGTCATGTCTCAATCCCTCAGGTGGTTTACGTCTCATTACACTACAAGGTCAAATTACTCCTCTGCAATTTCAAGGCTTTGCAAGAGCCTGCCGTTGCCTACCACTGGACTGAGTCCTTACTCTTTCCTGGCTCAGATACAGTCCTGCCTACTGTGTGTATCTATATCTCATGCATGACTTCCGATTTCTATTCCCAAAACTGTTTTCAGTGCCTAAAATATCCTCTCTGCTCTATTGTGCCAATCAACCTCACTTTCCTCTTTCAGGGCTTTTTACACATTCTGTGTAAATTTGGTTATGAGTGCTTTGGGGCAAGAGTCTTGTTTTTGAAAATATGAGGCATTTGTGAAGTTGCAGGTGTAACAATGATGTTGAAGAAATAATAATTATGAAATTTACTTTGTTATCTTACACCACACTGTAAATAAATATATGAAGCAGCATTTAAATATATTCAGACTAAGTAAACAACAGAAATGATGTCTCCAATTCTCTTTTCCTGCAGCTTTATACTCAAGCAAAGGAAAAGGCACAGTGGTTACACGCGTGAGTCAGATATACTTGACGAATTTGATTCTCTCATCAGATTGCCTTTCCTTTGAAGGTTCACCACAACTAGCTGATACATATTTAAACCATGGCTTGGACTTTATCACAGACTAAAGCATACTTTTAATTCTCATTAAGACAAGACCCCTGACAGCATGCTATAAGTGCTGTGACTTTCTCAAAAGAGACTTGTGCCATAGTTAATTCTGAAATAAATATGCTGCCTTTCAATGAAACAGCTCTTACTGCAAAAAGGCAGGTACACCTAAATCTGTAAAATAAAAAAGTGAATCATGGAAAGAAATCATAGGCAAGACTTACATCAGTTTAAAATGTTGGGGAAAACTTTATGGCAGCAGTTTAATCTCTCTTCTCTCAAAAGAAAAAGAAAAGCTGGGGAAGAAAGAAAAGCCACAAACACAACAGAACCTTTTATTCCCAGGAGTTCCCTCAAGCAAAGGGCATTTCAGCTTGTTTATCATACAAATCTTCCCCATAATTCAGCTATTAGGCAAGAGGATTCTATAATCTATTGTCAGTTAAATTAATGTCTGTAAATCTTTAACTCTGATGATATTATACTATCAGAAGCATCTAAGGGAAATTGTTTTCAGTTTTATTGACAGAAGCAGTGGGAAATGGAAGCAAAATCTTGCAGCACCAAATCTTTCTAAAGCAAATGTCGTGTATGTAATCCATTTGTTTTAGCTTTGCTATGAAAAGAGCTAACAGAAGAAATGAAAAAAAAAAAAAATAGACTGGCCACACAAGGTTTACATCTTGATATGTAATTAACTTGATTAATTACCAGTATATTTCTTAAACTGTAACATGTAGATGAGCTAAGTGAGAAAAAAAGTCCACTAAAATTTTTGGTATCTGATGCTACTGTGGGAAAACAATCCCCCTCCCCAATTTATCAAAGTAATTGAAACAGCAAAACAGATAAAAATGTGTCATCATAAAGTGATATAGAAATTAATCTGCTTGAGAGGTCAACATGTTACACTGATCACTAGCTGCCTAAATTCAAACATGCGTTCACATTATTTGTGACATCTACTCCACACATCTGGAGACGTAGACTATAATGCATGCCAGCTCTTCATCTATCTGCTCTAACAATGTTGATAGGAGTTTACTTATTATTCATTCTTTGAAATACTGCAACAATGCTAGAAACACTGACATCTACAATTAAAACACATCTTGTTAAATACCATCACACCTGTTAATGTCAGGTGTGATTGCACTGGTCCTAGTAAAAATGTACCAGAGACTCTGCTCTCCACTTTGTGGTGCTGGTGAGTCAGCGTTGATAATGAGTAAGTCTAAATATTTTGATTGAAAGTATCTTATTTGAAAGAAAAAAAGAAGTCAAAATCCACTGGAACAGACTACTTTTTCTTTTTCAACATAACTCTGAACCAAATTAGAGCACTATTTCAGTTTGATAGCCTAATATATTTACACACTTAATTTTAAATAATTTACATTACCTTTTACTGGGATAGTTTTACTGTGGCTGGTATGGTAGAAATCTTATAAATCATTGATTGCAAACTAAATCATTATTGTGCTCACCTATATTAAGAATGAAAAAAAAAAAAAACCAAACCAAAACCAATCCAAACCTATTTTCAGTATTACAGTGTGTACTTTTGCTGCCATGGTAATCAATGGCAAAATTCTATCTGATTTCAGTAGGATGAAGATAATTCCCCATGTTTAAATCTGGCTGTCTCCTAGACTTTCCTATCTAATGAATTGAATGAATTAATTATTCAATGCAAATTACTTAAAGTTGTTTATTTGACTGCAAATAAACAACATATAATTGGAAATGAATTTTCCTTTACGCTTTTGCAAAAAGTGTTGTATGGACAGAAGCAATGATGTAAAGATATTCTGATATTTTTACTTTAAAAAAAAAAAGAAGGAGAGAAAAAAAGATATATACCTTTGTTTAGAATCTGCCAATAGTCATCACTGGCTTTTAGCTCATAGGTCTCACTTTCCTTGATGTTGTGGAACACAGCATCTTTCCATTTAACGTTCCAGTTTTATCCCTGTGTGATTTTCAGTGCTGTGGTATTTACAAAGGATGACAAACCCTCAATATTTGTTTATTCTGCAGGTCAATATTCCAAATAATTGTTCTGATACATTAGAAATATTAGCTACATTACTGTTAATCTTGACATGAGCTATTTATCCCACAGAAAGGAAAAAGCACATTTTAATCATTTTTTTCTTCCTAATTAATTGCATAAATATACTTAATACCAGAAAAGGCCCATTAAACCCAACAAGAATTTGTTGTTCTATTCAGTAGGGTAAGAGTTAGGCCTAGGTTATACTATAGCCGACTATGAAATGATTTAATAATTTTTAAATTCATGCCAGTCATACACAAGAGAAAGTCTCCCAAAGTATTAGTATTTGCTTACCTCTGTCTATTAACCATCTTTGTTCTCTTTATGTGATCAGGTGTGAACACGAACTACAGTCATTTTTCTTTTTGGTCCACTGACTGGAAAGGGAACATGTGTATTAGAATCTGCCAGAGTCCACAGCTTCAATTCTAAATGAGCATACTGAAAAAGACTGCTTTCACCAAACAGAATAAAGAGATTAAATATTAATCTGCAAATGAAACTTAGTTTCTTAGTAGAGGCTATACACTCTGTGTATGTGGACATTTAGTGACGTACTGCTTAGGTCTGCCAGCTGTAATTTTGTATTATTTCTTACTTTAAACTCTTGGAGCTCGACAGCATAGACAACAATTTGGTCTCTCTGAGGTTTTTCAAAGCCCTCCTGTGAATCTACTCTGTATTTTTTACAATTTTTCTTTTACGCACTTACTGTATGATAAGTGGCTTTTCAGAGGTTTGGGCCCAATTCCCAGGGTACTGTATCAAGTTCTTTGAGACAGTGGCAGTTTAATACAAAACAATAAACAATGGCCCCTGTAAACAAAAGAGCTTGCTGTATAAAATGCTTAAGAACATTCACACACACACACACACAAAAAAAACCCAACCAAAAAACAACCCAAAACAAACAAACAAACAAAACCCCTGAAATATGTCATGATTCAAGATTCATTGATTAATTAAGTGTGTTTCTCTATAAATTCATTTGCTTGGGGGCTTCTTTGATTTTTGCATCACATGGGCCAAATGATAACAAGACGATCATGTAGGTGAAAGATTAAATCTGGTTGTGCTTTGATGAGCCTTTGGTAGAAAAGCGCAACAAGTAGCTACTTGCTGAAGTTCTGAAAGGGACCAGGATCAGGATTACAGCCATAATACCGTAGAGACAATTCACTTCTGCTGAAGAAGTGAATGCTACACTAGCATGACTACCGCGTTTAAAAATCAGAGACAATGATCAGGAACGCCACTTTCTCTTAGAGGAGAAAATAGCAAAGCAATTTAAAATGCACTTCTTCAGCAGTTTTCTATATGATTATGTCTTGTAATAAGAGCTCAATAATGTCTGAATTCAGACATTTTGGTGACCTAATATATCTCATACAGCTTAGGTCCCTGACACCATGTTGTGGTTTAACCCCAGCCAGCAGCTAAGCACGATGCAGCCACTTGCTCACTCCCCCCAGTGGGATGGGGGAGAGATCAGAAAGGTAAAAGTGAGAAAACCTATGGGTTGAGATAAAGAGAGTTTAATAGGTAAAGCAAAAGCCGTGCATGTACAAGCAAAGCAAAATAAGGAATTCATTTACTGGTTCCCATGGGCAGGCAGGTGTTCAGCCATCTCCAGGAAAGAAGAGCTCTGTCATGCATAACAGTTACTTGGGAAGACAAAGAGCATCACTCCAGACGTCCCCTACTTCTTTATTCTTTCCCCAGCTTTATGTGCTGAGCATGACATCATATGGCATGAAATATCCATGGGTTCAGCTGTACCAGCTGTGTCCTCTCCCAGCTTCTTGTGCACCCCCAGCCCACTCGCTGGTGGGGCAGGGTGAGAAGCAGAAAAGGCCTTGACTCCCTGTAAGCACTGCTCGGCAATAACTAAAACATCCCTATGTTATCAACACTGTTTACAGCACAAAACCAAAACATAGCCCCACACTAGCTACTACAAAGAAAAGTAACTGTATCCCAGGCAAAACCAGCACACGTCACATATTAGCAGTGAGTTTATCTTTCTTTTGGTCATATAAACTTTGATAGACATTCATTATTGTAGCATGAGAACATCTAATATTAGTGTATTGAGCAGTAAAAGTGAATCTATTTTAATTTTGTTCTGCCATCCTTGCTCCAAAGAAAAAAGCGTGAGCTGTTTCGTCTTAATAAATTAAAGCTACCTACATATAAATTTTACTATATATTTCTGTTAAAGCAAGCTAAGTAAAGAGAAAAGCCTTGAACCTAAAGCAGAAACTTGCTGAGGTATAAAATGGTCATTGTATCTCATGGGATTTCATTCCGCTGTATTGGGTTTGTCCACCAAAGGTGTCAGGTTCTTCTCCAGATAAACTATATTTATGGCAGACTGCTCTACTGGGACAAAAAAGCAAAATTGTCAACCACAGTCTTCACGAAGGACTTGTTCTTTTCAATACCCTGAATCATTAAGCACCTTCAGATAAGGGTGAGACATTGAACTTGACAGATACACCCTGAGACAGGCTTCGTGCTCTCACGCATCAGGTGGCAGCCAGCATTACAGTGGAGTTGCACTGCAGCACCCTGTCAGCCGGAGTTTCCCGTGCAATGAGGGTGTACGGCCTCGCCATTACACAAATGAGGATATAACTGATGCCGGGTCATCATTCACCATAACAAAATGGCATGTTCTTGTGCCCCAGAGATGTTTACATATCCTTAATTTGGCATGTAAATTAAGTAGTTAATTAAAAAGTAATTTTTACTTCTTCAGTAAAACTTTAAATAGCAATCCTCCAAAAAGCATTTAATTTAGGTTTAATGGGAATCACTACACGTTAAACAGGAACTAGCTATTAAGAGACACAGAAGTGAAAAAAGGATAAAAATCAATTATATATTCCCTACATCTGAATAAATATATTTAAAATAACTCTCCTATTTTAGCAATGTAACTGACTTATTAGATCCAAATTAAACACTTGTAGTGTAAACCAAATCTTAATTTAAAATATTACCCAACTTAATATAGTGCACTCCCCTTTACACACTACAGCGGACACATTTAGTGGAACAGGCAAATGTCAGAAGTTAGCCATTTAAATACTTAATGACTGTGCACATTAAATAAAAACTGTCTGCAACATATATTTTGTAGTGATTTATTTGCAATTCAGATGTTATCTCTAGACGTATGTAAAGCTGTTAAGTCTGCTAACAATTTAAGATATTATAATAAACAGAAATTGTCACAATTCATTTATGTTAATTTATTGACACTATAAATTCCACAGGACAGAAGCCATGAATCTATTTCCTGTACAAAAATAAAACTATTTTGGTACCCAACAGATAAAACTTAACTTAACTAGAAATGCTAACTAGGATCTATGGAATTTTTTTTTCTGTTTCTCTTTCTCTCTTGATCTTTCACATCGGTAATCCAACAATATGTGCTTTTTTTCTTTAACATTTTCAGAATAACAAGTGACTTTATGTACTCATCAATAAGATGCCTTAAAGGACCTAATTTCCAGGACATGAACACTTTTCAATTTTAAAAAATCAAGCCTCTTTAAAATGTCTTTCATAAGGACAGATAAATTCAGTAATCATTTTTAGTGGTCTCAAGGACACAGTATTTCAAATTTTAATTTTAGGATCTGTTTTTGGTTTTGCAGCAGGTTATAGGATTTTTTAAACGTTAATTTTGCACCTTGGTTATTACATTTGCTTCTGGGTTTTTTTATAGCACTGGGTTCTGACTAATCACTTATGACAAGACTGTAAGACAACAGTTTGCCTGCAGAAAGGGGGATGCATAGCAGGACCATCCCAGGAGCAAACGGAGAAGGGAATTATGACTTTTAGAAACATAATTTCCCTTCTTGCTTGCCCCCGGCTCTAAGGGGGGTGCAAACTCCTACTGCTCTGTGCTGGCAGCCAACTGTCAGGTCAGCTCATCTCATTTCAGATGGCCAATGTGTTGAGGGGACGAAGCCAAAGCCCTGCGTGTCCCTGAGCGCCGGCTGCCAATGCCCCATCAGGAACAGGACCGGTGGCCTCGCACATGCTGCTGTCATCACTCTCCAGCTTTTGCTGTGACCTGCAGTGCCACCAGCCCATGCCAAGAAGCAAGCCCGCAAGTCTCCCTTGTTTTTCTGCACACTGGGGCTAAGAGCATTTGACAACCCAATTTGGCAATTACACCGCTGAAACCAGTATTGAGGCCTCAAATTGGTAGGCAAACAAGGCAAAGCAATCGTCTGCTACCCTGTTATCCAGTTGTAACTATACTAGACACATCAGGCAAAGAACCTCATCTTGTAATTCCTGTGAGCACTTGCAAATTTATCAGAGGTGGGGCTCTCTCTGGATCCTCACTCGCCATCGGAAAAATGAAAGGGAGCTTCATACAAATAAATGGGTTGTGTTGCATCTACAGACGTGTCAAACTTTGAAAACTTCATGCTCCAGACAGCCTTGCCTTGCTGCTAATTGGTATGTTTTTCTTTAAAAAGTGAAGATTCTAACCTTTTACTTGACAGATATGTGGGCAAAATGCCACATAACATTTTGAAAGCTTATCTATAGTCTGCTGTTTACGAGTCTTGTTTATGTTGGAGCTCACACAGGAGTATACAAATGAAAAGAGTTAGCAGGAACAAAACTGAATGTTTGGTTTCAAATAGATGTGTAAACTAGAGAAGAAAGGTTTTCACCTACAGAAAGTCTAAAGGTGTTGCTCCCTTTTAAAAGGCAGCCATACAAATGTGACAC
>KZ505842.1:295317-403234 GCA_002844005.1 Limosa lapponica baueri
TGTCTATAGAGTGAGTCAGGGAAGCGTTAGGAAGAAGCTGCAACTAATGTCTGTGAAGGGAGGAACATGAGGCGATAGTGAATGTGATTTGTTCCGCTGGATCTGACTCATCCAGCAGATTGAAACACCTGCATTTCTGGATGTGCCATTCATTTATTTCTGGTTGTTAAAAGAACCTGAAATAAAATTTAGTTACCCTTCCCAATATTTACCTACACACCATATCGCTGGGAAAGGTATATCAGAGAGGGGGAACGCATCTGGCGTTGCCGCCGCGCTTCTCCCCTGTACCAAGATGCCCAGAGAGACTGTTAAAGCTTGAAAGGACTGCAAAAAATGCATCACACCAATCGCGGAACTGCATAGGGCTTAATACAAGCAAATTAGTCGATTAAAAGATCTACCACTTTATTCATCGCCAGGATTGTTTTTCCTCTTCTTTTCCCCTCCCCTAAATGAAGAGGACTAGGCGGCAGTGTCATTGGAAGGAGATGCTGAATAGAAAGAAAAGAGAGGCACTTGACAGCGCAGCCCTGTGAATACAGAGACTGTTTCCCTTTTAGTGAGAGACTAAGAGAGAGAGTGTGTGTGTGTGGTGGCTTTTCTTTCATTCTCCCCCTCCGCCCCCCTCCCTTTCTCTCTCTCTCTCTCTTGCTCTCTTTTTAAAATCTATGCGTCCAGCCACGGGTTGCCTGTTGATTTCCTCTCGGCTGGAGAGAAAAGCAAACTGGAATTAAACTGCATCGAGAAAAGTGCAGCTCCTCAGACACGCATACGCACACACGCATAGATACACGGAGAGAAAGGATGTGGTGGTGGCGGCGGCTACTGGCCTGTCTTAAAGAAACCCAAGTGTGCATCTGATTGAGCACAGCCTGTAATTTCTCTCAAAATATATATTTACTGCTAATGGTGACGGTCAATTAGTGGGTTTCTTAATTTTTTTCACTACAAAAGGACGAGCGTGAGGCTGGTAGTAGAGGGAGAGAAAGGAAACTACAAATCCGGACATTAGTTTCTGCTCGGGTTTTTTTTGGTGTGTTTTGTTTTCCCCTCTTGCCCTGCAATCCTCATTCCCTCGCCTTCTGATTCGGGAAGGAAAGAGTGAGGGTGTACGAGACAGAGAGGGGGGAAATACCGATGGCAGGGAGATGCAGCTCTCTGCCGCAAGCAATGCAAGATTAGATCTCTAAATGCAGCAAAACACTCCCTGAAAACCAACAACCCCGCGGTGCAATCAGACATTTCACTGCCTCTCACTGCACACGAAAAGGGCTTCAACAACAAGCTGACTTTTTTTTTTTTTTCCCTTTCTGTCTCTCTCCCACCCCTCCACTCCATCAATCGCATCACAAGCGATGAGTAGCAAATAAGCTTTTGTAGCCCTGCTTACAGACCTGTGGCCGCCCCCCTTTCCTATGTATATATAAATACACATATTTAAAAAAACAATCTTTTTGATCGTTTTTAGAAAGAACAACCACTGCCGCCGATTTTTTATTATTGTTATTATTTTTATTATCCTTTGTACATCTGCGGGGAATCAAGGATCGGGAACGCTTCGCCTGCCCGGAGGAGAAGATCTTTTGCAAATTTTCTGATTTTTGAAATCCTCCCACTGCCGAAGTTGGACAGCCGAAGTAACTGCGAGGGGACTGCAAGCACGGCAAGCTTGCTGAAACGCTGCCGAAGCTGGTCTTCCCCTCCGCACCCCCCGCTCCCCACCTCCGGCCCCCCCGATTGCTCCCTCCCTCTGAGCTACATGGTCCATTTGCTGCCTCTCATCCTGTGTCTCTGCAGATGTTTTAGAGCAACAGGTTCAGGAACTTAAAATATAGGGGTGGGGAGAAAGAAGGCAAAGAAAAAAAGAGAGAGCCGACGGAGGAGGAGGAAGAACATACCCAGCGCAGGAGACAGAGAAGACGGGGACAACCCTGGTCGCCGCTGCAGCTGCTGCCACCCGCCCCCCAACCCCTGCTCGGGGATGTACCTTTCCATTTGTTGCTTCTTCCTCTGCTGGGCTCCCGCCCTGTCTCTGAAGAACCTGAATTACTCGGTGCCGGAGGAGCAGGGAGCGGGCACGGTCATCGGGAACATCGGCCGCGATGCGCGGCTGGCAGCGGGCGCGGCGGGAGGCGGGATGCTGCCCGCGGAGCGCGGAGCTCCCGGCGGCGGCCGCGGCCCCAAGTCCACCTTCCGGGTACTGGAGAACTCGGCCCCGCACCTCCTGGACGTGGACGGGGAGAGCGGGCTGCTCTACACCAAGCAGCGCATCGACCGTGAGGCGCTGTGCCGGCGCAGCGCCAAGTGCCAGCTGTCCCTCGAGGTGTTCGCCAACGACCAGGAGATCTGCATGATCAAGGTGGAGATCCAGGACCTGAACGACAACGCACCGACATTCCCCTCTGACCAGGTGGACATGGACATCTCAGAAAATGCTGCCCCAGGCACCCGCTTCCCCCTCACCAGTGCCCACGACCCAGATGCAGGGGACAACGGACTGCGCACCTACCTGCTCACCCGGGATGACTATGGCCTCTTCTCCCTTGATGTGAAGTCCCGTGGTGATGGCACGAAGTTTCCAGAGCTGGTCATCCAGAAGCCATTAGACCGTGAGGAGCAGAGCCACCACACCCTGGTGCTGACGGCACTGGATGGTGGTGACCCACCACGCTCGGGCACCGTGCAGATCAACGTGCGCCTTATTGACTCCAATGACAACAGCCCCGTCTTTGAGGCAGCCTCCTACGTGGTAGAGCTGCCGGAGAATGCCCCACTGGGCACTGCCGTCATCGACCTTAATGCCACCGATGCCGACGAGGGTACCAACGGAGAGGTGCTCTACTCCTTCAGTGGCTATGCACCCGAGCGCGTCCGTGACCTGTTTAGTATTGACCCACAGAGTGGCCTCATCCGTGTCAAGGGCAACCTGGACTATGAGGAGAGTGGCCTCATTGAGATCGATGTCCAGGCTCGGGACCTGGGGCCTAATCCCATCCCTGCTCACTGCAAGGTCACTGTCCGCCTCATCGACCGCAATGACAATGCCCCCACCATTGGCTTTGTCTCCGTTCGCCAGGGAGCACTGAGTGAGGCTGCTCCACCAGGCACCGTCATTGCCTTGGTGCGGGTCACCGACCGTGACTCGGGCAAGAACGGGCAGCTCCAGTGCCGGGTACTGGGTGGTGGTGGTGGGCCTGGAGCCGTCCCTTTCACCCTGGAGGAGAACTATGACAACTTCTACACTGTGGTCACTGATCGGCCCCTGGACCGTGAGGCACAAGACGAGTACAATGTGACCATTGTGGCACGTGACGGGGGCAACCCCCCACTCAACTCCACCAAGTCATTTTCCGTCCGCATCCTCGATGAGAATGACAACCCACCCCGCTTCAGCAAGAACCTCTATGTGTTACAGGTGCCCGAGAACAATATTCCTGGAGAGTACCTGGGCTCCGTCTTGGCCCAGGACCCTGACCTGGGCCAAAATGGGACAGTCTCTTACTCCATTCTGCCTGGGCACGTGGGCGATGTCTCCATCTACACCTATGTCTCCGTGAACCCCACCAATGGTGCTATCTACGCTCTGAGGAGCTTCAACTATGAGCAGACAAAGCACTTTGAGTTTCGCGTGCTGGCCAAAGACTCAGGCTCACCCCACCGTGAAAGCAATGCCACGGTACGAGTCACCGTGCTCGATGTCAACGACAACGCGCCCCTCATCGTCCTGCCCGCTCTCATTAATGACACTGCTGAGCTGCAGGTGCCTCGCAATGCTGGGGTGGGCTACCCTGTGGGCACCGTCCGTGCCCTGGACAGTGACTTTGGGGAGAGTGGGCGCCTCACATATGAGATTGTGGAAGGCAATGAGGAGCACCTCTTTGAGATGGACCCCACTAGCGGTGAGATACGCACCTTGCATCCCTACTGGGAGGAGCTCAGCCCTGTGGCTGAACTGGTGGTAAAAGTCAGTGACCATGGCAAGCCCAGCCTCTCTGCAGTGGCCAAGCTCATTGTCAGGGCCTTGGCGGGGCCCCTGCCCGAGGCTGGCGAGCCACAGGTGAATGGCGAGCAGCATCGGCGACCACACTGGGACTTGTCGCTGCCCCTGATCGTGACGCTGAGCACTGTCTCCATCATCTTGCTGGCTGCCATGATCACTATTGCTGTGAAGTGCAAGCGAGAGAACAAGGAGATCCGCACCTATAATTGTCGCATTGCCGAGTATAGCCACCCTCAGCTGGGAGGAGGGGGAGGCAATGGCGGGGGAGGAGGAGGCAGTGGCAGTGGAGGGGGCAAGGGCAAGAAGAAGAAGATCAGCAAGAATGACATTATGCTGGTGCCCAGTGAGGGCGAGGACAGCCGGGGCCCCCTCAATGTCATGAACGTGGTGAGCAGCCCATCCCTGGCCACCTCACCCATGTACTTTGACTACCAGACCCGCCTGCCCCTCAGCTCTCCCAGGTCTGAGGTGATGTACCTGAAGCCCGCCTCCAACAACCTGACTGTACCCCAGGGACATGTGGGCTGCCACACCAGCTTCACAGGGCAAGGGACTAACGCCAGCGAGGCTCCCCCGAGCCGGATGTCCATAATTCAGGTAGGAGACTTTTAGAATACCCTGGACCTCACTTTAGACGCTGGTTTAACTTTACTTTTTGTCTGCAGTGAAATCTGCTGTAAGGCACCACTGAAGGGACCAACACAAGTCACTAAAGAGAGGTGGACTTAATGAAAGTGGAACCAGACCACATCTGGTGGGTCTGGTTCTGCTGTCACACTGGTGTTTCCTGTGTGATTCAAAAGTAAATGCCCGCTGAAACAGAGTTACAGCAGTGTAAAAGAGGTGCATGTGATAGTACAGGCAGGTGTTCAGTATGTTTGGGTCATGCTGGGGTATTTTCCCAGGTGGTCATCAGACAGAGGTGGGCGCTTCCACAGGTTTCACTTTGCTTTGGTTTGGGGTGGAAAAGGGGGAGGGCATTTCTGGAGCAGTCATATCATCTGCAGTAACTAGCAGGACATTGGAGAAACTCTACACACTGAGGACATCTATTGCAACAGTGTATTATAGCCCTCCAATCCTGTATGTATGAGCTATCTTTCCAAGTTGTATGTTTTTAATTTTTTTAATTTCCTTCTTTAGAATATATATACATAAATATTTATTTTTTTGATGCAGAACGGTATCATTGGGACCCCATTGCCTCCTCCTCTCCCCATAAACAACCAAACCTTCAGCATTGAAAATTCTGCTTAGTCAAATAGAAAAAAAATGTATGTGGTGATTCCTTCCTACCCCCAAATGTAAAAAAAACTCACATCCTGTCATAAAACAGCAAAACAACTAGTCAGATTTCCAGTAGCCTGAGTCAATATTGATGATTGCTTTATAGCGAAAGACTTACATGCTCTGTCTTCTACCAAAGCTCATTTAGAAATTACAGCTGGGCTGCATTCTGCTGCCAGTTATAGCCACACTGTCCTCTACCGACTTTCGTGAGTGTGAGAAATGGCAGAATTTGGACCATTGGATATAGTGTGCTAATCAAAGAATGACTTAATTTTTAGCAGGTAGTTTAAAGTCCAAACTCAGAAGATGTATTCCAGAGCAGTGAACTCGCAGAGTGAAGGTGAGGGCAGAATTTGGCTCTAGTTGGTTTAATTTAAAGTATTACTTCATGATTAATGCAGCTTAATGTTCAAATACTACAGGTATGTTCCAAAGTGATTTTTAACATTTGGATTGAAAGCAGGCTCTGGATAATGACTATTAAAAATATTTGAAATGTCATATCTGTTTTATCCTGTGGTTCTCCTAATATGCTGTTCTGAGTCATAGGGGAATGAGCTGAGTGTATCAGAAGTGACACAGACTCGTTTTGTATATGCAGCTAGTGGGAAAGAAGTTGCACTGTGGACACTTGATATACCGAAAGAAAATTCATAATACCTTTGAGTTATCATACCCTGCCGTCTGTGCACACCGAATCTAGTTGCTCTAGATTGCCAGCTGCATCTAATGTTTTAAGCTAAATAGAAGTGGCCATTGGTAATTGGCAGGTTAAGTAACCAAAATTCCAGTAACTGACGGCCTGTAAATTGAATATTTATAACTGGGGAAAAATAAAAAGAAAAAAGACTGTCTGTACAAGGTCACTGTGAACTAATCCTCAGCCCACTATTGAGCTGTGTCACAGAAACAATTTCATTTTATGCCTATCATGAATTTGTGTTGCTATCAATTAGGGGAGTGGAGCAATACTTAAAATCTGAAATTGATTTTAACAAAAAGTGACACTTCAGGAAAGAGTTTAGGTTAGGGCAGAACTGGAGATAATTTGATTTATAATTCATGCTTTAAAAAACAAATAACTTTCAATGACACTTGTTTAAGTAATGTCAACTTTTTTACTGTAAAATGGAGTTGTCAGAATGCTAAAAAAAAAACCACCTCATTTTTTTTCCTACTGACAAGTGTAATAGTTACTAAAGGACAGAAAATTATACTTTTCTACAACCATGTAATGTCTATATAAAGCAATTAATTCATGTATTGATGCTACTGAGTAGTAAAGATTCAACTGTAGTGTAAAATCCATTTGGAAAATATGATTCCTTTTTTTACAGTGTTCACTGTATAATATCAATCATGATTATTTTTTTTTCTGAGATCTATATAAAGCTAAAAGAGGAATTTCCTCCCTTAAAAAGGTGTGTTGTGGTTTCTGTAACAGTTTTCATTATGACAACTGTGGGAATGTTAACTGTAACTCATTGTAGCACATATTGGTTTATCTAATATTGTTTTTGCTTTCCCTGAACATCTACAGAGAGTATTTTGGATGTTTAGATGGTCCAACCAGTAGATTAGGAAACATTCATTTTTCCCTAGTGAACAACCTGTTCAAACGTACTTATTGATACTATGTTTTGTAGTTGTATTGACAAAACAAATACACAGTATGAAGCAGAGTAGTTTGTTTCTATTTAGTAAAGGCCCAGACTTTAGTAGCTAGATAAGCTAGACGATACTCTTCACTGTAATTTTGCAGTACTAAAAGTATTCTCCATCTCCACATCCCTGGAGTAAATTTTATATAAAATTTGCATTTAGACTGTAGATACTACTTCGTGTCTGGTCCTGTATTTATGCCTCATGTAAAATTCAAACTGCAAACTTAGGGAGAAATAGTAAAGGATCAGCCCTCTCTCTGGATCTACCATATCTTTAATCACTCCAGGAAACCTGTGTCTGGAAAAGTAAATTACACAGTTAGGAATCAAAGGTATAGCCAGTGGAAAAAAAGATACAGAATCCAAACAGCTGCTTTATCATCTCCTTTCATTAGTCAATTCAGAAAAGCAGTTTTCTTCGTTACCTCAGTAAGGGAAAGGTAAATGATCATGTAAGTGTTCTCTAGTGAATATTCACTTCAGTTTTTCCAGGTATATTGCTGAGCCACAGTAATCTCACACTATACAATTCATACAATAGAACTGCTTTAATTCACTCTCATTTTCTTGGCAAGTGTTTAATGGCAGAATGCTCTAGGAGTGGTGTGTTATTAAAACTTTATGTTTATATATATATGCACATGTACATATGTATATATCCATGGATATATATACATACATACTAAATATTATATTATTACTTAGTACATCCAATTGAGTCTATAAATATTTAAAATCAAATAAATAATTTCTTTCTCAGTAAGATCCAAATTTTCTCAGTCTTATTAGGCATGCATAACAGCTTTTTCCTTTGCAATAAGAGCTATAAAGTCAATAGGCTTTATGCTTTCCTTATTTCTTATGAATAGTATTTTATTCTACAGATAACCCCATTTATATCAATGAATACCTGTGGAGTAAAGTGTTACTTAGTGACTATGGGTTTCAGACTGACCCAAAATCACCAGCAGTTGAAGAAAATATTGCCTGATACGTGTAAGAGTGGTGTAATCCTACCTCTCTTTAAGTGACTTCTGTTGCACATTAGTCACACGGTTTAACAACTTATGTGTTTACTCACTACTTTGTAGCATCCAGCTATGCGCCATGGTTGCATGTGTTACTTATATGAATCAATGAACTTCTTCAGTACCACAAAAATTAAGCAGTTTAAACATGTATACATATATATATGCGTATAAAATTTTGGATGGATAGCCAAGAATGCAGTATACCTCCAGCTTTTATTGGCGCAAGAGACTTGCAAGTGGCAAGGGCTTCTGAAAACAGTCAGTTTGTGATTTGATGCATGCATGAGGTTGATATGGATGAAGAACAGCGTTTAGTAACATACTGGGAAATCGGAACAGCTACACTTTATCGTGTTTCATTGGTTTTACCTTCAGCAGTCATTCTAAACATACTTTAGACACAGTGCTTTAAATGCAATTCAGTTAAAAATATTTAGATATAGGCCAGTGCTATTTAATTCTCATTGCCAGATTCAGAATTCCATGTGGCCTTTGAATCACTTAAGGTCCAAATGATTCATTTTTACTGGGGAGAAACAAGAGGAAAGCAGGAGAAAATGGAAACTCTATGTGGTTGAAAGATTTCTGTTCACTCTGGACCTTAAAGACTACTGGGCAAATTCTGCTCATCTCATTCTGGTGAGAAATCAAGCTGACCTACTCGCCTGACTAAGAGAAACAGGATTTTGCTTTACTTTGAAGAGCAGCCATTAAAGAAAGAAATACCATGCACAAACATACACATATACGTTCATATCTCTGCTACCAAAAAGTTCTGAGTTAATCAGTTTGCCTTTTCCTGGGTGAACACATCACAGTTTCTTCTTGCAGGTTTCCAATAGATAAAAGATTGGATGAAAAAAAGGGAAACAAATAGTTAATCTAAACAAATAGATTCTCGAAATCGGTTCCTCAAAGTGACATAGCAGTAGTGTAGAAAATTATCTCCATATACAAGGAGTGTTGATCATCCTAGAGATTATATATGGCTATACTTGTGGTGCAACTTGGAGAGGTTTGTAAATATATCAGGAATGAGATGCGAGTGAATAAAGAAAATGACGGTCGCAGCTTTTGCTAAACAACAGCTAAAAAAGAATGACTGTATTTCAAGTAGTTCTCAAGATGGGAACCACCGAAGCTGCTGTACTAGGCAGTCCTGTAGCATTTTAAGATAAAGTACAGATCATTCTTAATATTTCAGGCACCTGATGTTTATGATGTGTCAACAGATTACTGTCAAGTCCCAGTGCAGCTTCATTGCCAGGTGTCTAGTAGGATCTAAGAAGATAGAGTCTTCAGGGCAAATAAAAACCATAAGCTGTATTAGTGCTGCTCTGTCTTTAGATATACTATTCCAGGCTTTACTTTGAGAAACTTCAGCTCAGAAATTTCAAGACTGCAAAAAAGCAGTCTGCAGCTGCTGCAGTATAAGAAGCAGATTTCCTTACAGAAGTTACATTCGTTCTCAATGTTTTAACTTCCTGTCTGAAAAGAGAGGTATTTGGGTTTTGTTTCTGTATCTTCTACTGAAAATGAGGAATATTATTCTCTCTCACTAGAGCTAGTAGAAGTTAACATTTTGCACCAAGAGGATACCGGGGCAGTTCTACACATTTGCAAGTTTGCAGGTTTGTAGTCCATAATGCTCAAAATTTCACAGCTGCATATTCTAGGGCTGTACCTAAGGACATTAAATTGTCATCAGATGAAAGTTCAGAACTACCTAAGATACATTATGGGAGTTTTTACAGTGTTTTACAAGGTTAGATATCTTACAAAATAACTCCTGTGAACATTTGCATTGTGTAAATGCAATCTGTTGTTAATATGATTTTGTGTTACATTGTTCTGTAGTTTTAATTTCACTTATTCAGTGAAGTCAATACTGGGGTTGTCTGTGTAAGAATTTCAGGATAAGATCTTTTCTATATTTTAATGAAACATAATTTCATTTTTCATCAAGACACACTGCATAGTACTGTGACACAAAGTGCATATATTTTAGGACCAGATATGGCAGCATACTGCTTACTATGGCATCTGCCCTGGCTGCTGAAATAGGCAGAGGAAGCAGAATTGGGCTCCTGTTTTGTCTTACACCTGCTCTGGTTTTGATCTTGAGATCCTTGCCAGTATTGTCTATAGCAAGATTTTTTCAAAAGGGTCATTCCTGAGATATAGGTCCATATGAGACCTAAAGAACTTTCCAAGATGAAATGCTGCCTTATAAAACAAGAAACATAATAGAGAAAAAGACAATTTAAGAGTCTGAAGTAGAATATTGATACTATGAGAAAGAAAATTACATTGCCAGAACAGCAATTCTCATTAACCAATAAATTAAGAATAATAATGTCTCTGTAGAATTTATTGTTTTATAAAGTATAAAAGTTGACAAAAGTTAGTGCAGTTAATATAAAAGACATGAGCAAGTCATACAGTATTTACTGGATCACAGCTCTCAATGGCTCTGAAAGTTGTCTGAACTTTCCTCATCTTGGTGCTCACTGTCAATGCCTAATCTTAAATGAGAAAATTCACACAAATTTGTGATTACCAGTGCAATTTCAATGACTGATCCTTTGAAGAGTTATCTTTTAACAATAGATTTGGTCAGGTTTCTGTTATCTTTACCCACGTTGATGAAAAGGCCTGTTCTTACTCATATTTCCGTCAACAGCATAATCTGACTTCATGAATGATTTCAGCGGTTCAAGAGTAAACTGTGACTAAGAGCCTTACGGAGTGCAGCTAAGAATAGTATGATTGGGCCCTTTATTTTTAGATACCAGCTTTTTGTGATGTTTTCTTACAACTTCTTTGCAAACAATTAGGAGACTGCAATTTAGAAGGTTTTGTAACTATGATGTGAACTGTAACATAATCAGGTGTGCAGCTGAAAGAAGAAATCAAAGACTTCACTGAAGATATTACTAAACATATACTTCCACGTTTTCATATATTTTTGAAAGTGTGCATAGTGTAGCATTATTGTTAAAATTCAGCAAATATTGTTACATGGACAATTATCATTAGGTATGTGTAAAATATCCACAAATAACTCTTGGTATTTAAAAAGCATAGATACAACCTAGCTTCTCTAATGAGGGAAAAATGTAATTAAAAAAATACTTTCTTCCTGAGTCACAACATTTGGCTGTAAAACAGTGGGGATTTTGTTTTCAAATAAAAACAAAATATTCTTTTTTCTTTTTTTTTTCCCCCAGCATTTTTTCTTCCTTTTCACTACCTTCCTCCCCAGGAAACATTAACATACTGTGTAATATTTATCCATATGTCTTTAAAGATCCTGCTTGATTTGTCTTTCTTTTGTTGTTTCTACAAAAGTTAAAATGCCTAGTTAAATTAGTTTTAGGTTTCACTATGCAAGACACTCATTCTATATATATAAAGTGTATCTATGTGAGTTGTTTTTCTCTCTCTGAAGAAAAAACATAGGATGTATGGCAGAGGTCTTGAGATACTTGAGTGCCTGCACGTATAAAGAAAAGACATTTTGACACTAGTATTAGTATTTTCCAACAGGTAAGAATTTTCTGTGAAAAGAACTTAAACAATGATTTGTTGACTGGAGCAGAAACACAGCTCTGTTTTTATCTTTAAAAGTATAGAAGCAATCCTTTGATGTCAAAAGGTCAGAGTAGAACAGTTGGGACAAATTTTTGCAGCAGATAGCCTGAGAGCTTTATGCTTTCAATTGTATCTCTACTTCAGCTGTAAGAAGAGAAGTGGTGAAATTAATGCTAAAGGGTTCAAAGATATGGGGAACAAGTGAAACTCTCAGGGGACTGCAGGCTCTTACCTAAATAGAAAAAAAAGGAAAAAAAAAAAAAAACAAAAAGGTACTAGGAAGGGGAAAAGTTCCTTGAGTTTAAGTGTTTCATTTGTTATGTTTTTAAGGGGGCAACGAGGAGATTAAACTAGTTGTTGCTGCTTTTGCTGATACGATGAGATGAAATGAAGTAGTGTACAGCTTGCCATAAATCTTAGCCAGGGTGCGTTCTAAGTCCTAGTATTATATTAGTCACAGTCTTTTTTGTGCAACCTTTGTTTTAAAGTCTGCTGTAGACTTTTTTCTTTTTTTTTTAACAGAAGAAGATTCTGGGTTAATTACTGTAAATCTTATGAGAAAGAAAAAAATAGATAAATTATGAAGCATTTTAGATAAAATGCTCAGTATTAAGTACTACATTCAAGAACAAGCAAATTCATATGAATGTCCCTGTTAATTAGGATATTAGGCAGTGCTTTAAATAACCTCCTTGAGCAGTCATATATTTTCAAGCTAAATCCCAAAGGCTGCTGATACAATTCCTACTTATTAAGGTCACACGAGAAGCATCTCTTTCTTCTACTGAATTGCTTCCACTAGTTAGCGTTGTTACCTGTACAGAAATGGTAGCATAAGATCAATTCAGCTCTCACTTGTTTGAGATGAGAAGATAGCTCCTTTTTTGGTGACGTGTCCTCAAAATTTAGGAGTCCCTTTACATATATTACTACATAGTTTCTGCCATTCATTCATGTTACTTGCACAGATGCATCTCACTTTTGTGCAGTGAGGGGATATTTCCTCTCCCAGCCCTCAAGACAATCAGTTCCATGCTGATCTATTTTCAATTTAGTATGCTATAAGCGACCTAGTCAAGTAAAATCTTTCAAGTGAACAGTATTTTATTTTGGCCATGGACCTTTCTATTGGCTTTGTGATGTATGTATCAGATCAGAGTTCCTCTGGTTCATAAAACAGTTTCACCCATAATAGAAAAGTTTCTAATTGCATCTTGGTCCCTGCTGGGTGGTTGCGTGCTGCAGTCTCCATGGCACGCCGAAGGAGGACTCTGGAAGGGAAAGGAAAAGCCTTGTTACAAGATACAAATGCACAGTTTCAGCTGTGTGGGTGGGACCTCTGATCGATGCATTGTAAATTCTTGCAGTGATAGACGTGCGAAATTAGTTTCAGGCAGTGTTTCAGACCATCTATTGATAAATGTGTGACACGCTTGTATTTGCCTGTACTAGTCCTAGTGACACTATGATTACTGGTATTTGCAGTCCTTGCCCTGGAACACTTCCAGGCAGTTTTATTGTATTGAAATGGCTCTTACAGTTCATTGAGCATCCAGCATAACACTGCTGAATATGATTGGCGCGTTTGCATATATTTATTCAAAAAAAATCAGGCAGTTAAACTGCATAATTATGGGAAAACGAATCATAACAATAAAAGACCATTTAAGTTAACAAGCTTTGTGATCAAAGGATAAATACAGGTTGGATAAATGAGACTCTAGATGTAACTAATCTACATAAATAGGCTTTGGTCTGATTAGAGGAAAGGAATATATTAAAATAATCTAAAGGTATTAAAAAAGCATTTTACTTCAGTAGTTTTATAACGCCTAGTTTTATTTCATCATATTTTTAACATTTCTAGTCAATAAAAATAGCTGTCTTCAGCGATAAACTACTTTTATGTTTTTTTATTTCTTGATTAACAATGTTTACAGTGCAAAGAAACTCTAAACTAACACAAGTAAACAAAAGTAACATCATAAGTTTTCATTCTAGTTTGAATGCACCGCGTGTCAAAAACCTTAAAATATTTTTAATGTCTTAATTTTAAAAATTTTAATGTTGCAGTGATTTTGATTGATTTTTAATTAAAGAAAAACATTAAAGGGAACATTTAAAGGAGAATTTCTTGTTTACTGTCTTTATCAGCAGAGAGCAGCCTTTGTAGTGTTTGAAAGCTGGTGCATTAAAAATCAATTTCAAGTCTTCAAAGCTATAAACCCTTGCTTGCTTTGTAGATATATAATGTTTTTAAAATCATTGGAAGCACACTTGACAATTGAATTAAAAACAAAAGGTAAATAATGGCTACATTAAAATTTGAAGGATTTTAATGTATTTTTAATAATAGCTGAAGGATTTTTTATAGGGAGCAGACATGTGAATCACAATTTGTAGCTTTTAAATGCATAATTTGTTCCTAAAGACAGTTATATGTATTTTTTTATTAATAGAATTTTGTTTCAAACTTCTGTTGGTGTTGTTCTGTTGTTTTTAATGAATGCCGTGATTCAAGCACAGAACATGTCAGTCAGATTCTTTACTTACTATATTTCTGTCTCATTCTTTGCTGATTGCTAAGCAACCACTTACGGCTAAGATTGTTTAGCTACAACTCCATTTCAAAAAAAAAAGGTGAGCTGAAGTGGGCTAAACAAATTTTCATTAATTCTTAATGAAAACATTTAAATTCTATAAAATTTTAAAGGTGACAAAAAATAAATATTGCTTTGATAATGCATCTTAGATTCAGCACTTGGGCTCTGTTCCTACCAGTACTGAGGAAAAGACCACTTTTCCACAAATCTAGAAAGAGCAGGATCATGTCCTTAACCATTGCATAAGTAACTTTGAGGCCTATGGAAACTAACTTATGTGTATGTATAACTGCATTAGTATTATGTCTTTCAAGGCATGATCCTTAAAACACTTATTCAGTGAATATTTTAATTCAGGTCAGTAGCACTACTGAATTAAATAGATCGCTTACAGGAATGGAGTTGCTGATGTGAGTAAGCATGTGCAGAATTCAGCCCGGAATCTATGAGTCTGTGTTAGCTGAACTGCTCCCTGTTGCTTCTCTCCTTTGCTTTAAGAACACGGCAAAGCTGCAAAAGCTGTTCGTTTCACTTAGCCTCCAACTGCATTCTCTAGTACTCTATTGAGGTAGTCCTGATGTCTGAATATTCGATACTTTTCCTTTTTCACATAGACTTCATAATTTGATATGCAGATTTGAAGATCATAAAAACAATCCCGCTTTGATGATCATGAGCAAGATTATCCAGCCACAGCTGTAAAGTACCAAGTGTGTTTTTTTCTGATCTCTTCATCATTTCAGTGGATCAAATGGCAATAAGAATATAGTGGAATTTAGAGTGCTTGGGAAATAATGAATTTAAAAGCCTTTTAAAAATGGCAGCCACGAAGCCTTAGAAACTATTTAGATTTCTAGACTATATAGCAGATGATATAACTGAGTGTATGAATGCTTATGTGGAGATAAGAAAGAACATAGATAAGAAAGCAGCATGGATTCAAAAGAACTCTCTAGCTGGATAAAAGGCATTATTATTTACCAATGTGCATCTTTTTAATTTTTTTTTTTTAATATTGTATAAGATCTGCACATGGCTGTTTAACAGTGTTTTGGAAGATGCTGTCAACCCTCACCTTTTGCTGCAACCTCGAAAGCATCAGGTTTAGAGACAAATGCTGTTGTCATTTTTTTCCTGAGGCGAGAGCATAGGTAAGGAAGGACCTCATTTTCCACTTCATGGTGGAAGTTATACATCTTGCTTAAAACTCTGTATCCCGCTACCAGGCTTCAGGATTGAGAGTAATGATGAGAAGGAGGTATAAGTCATGTAGCATGTGAAAATAATCAGCACTCATTTGCTTCCATCAGCTGTGTTAGGTATTAAAAAGCACACGATAATTTGCATCTTGTAGCTCTGAGGTGAGGAACGTATCAGTCAGCTCTGTAGCCATCAGGTGAAATAGAGGGGAAAACAAAATGTTTTGTCTTATTTCTTTCAATGCATAATCTTCATTTTGTCTAAATCTGTAAATGTATCTTTTATGCTTAAACCACCTGTATCTTCTTTTCATCCCTAACAGGATATAGTATTGCAATGGGCAGAAGTAACTGGATGAATTTCTTTTAATGTTTATTCATTGGCCACCATATATATGATCTTTCTCAACAGTACACTTCTCATTACCACAATAATATGACAGTAATGAAATAATAATTCCTTCATATGTGAAATAACTCATTTTAAGTACTTTCCTGTGCTCATTTGTTTCAAACAGGCTTTCAGAATTTTGAAGAAAACTTTAATTTCAGTTAATTTAAAATATACGTAGACCACACATACTCTTTTCTTCATCCCCTGATACTAGCAAAGAAATTTTAGGAACGAGTAGTTAAATTTCCAGATTTTGACCTACTTGTTACTCTACTTTACTTGCATGAAAGTAAACCAAGAGAGAGCTGTTTCTGTTAAGCAAATGTAAGCTTCAGGTATTTTGGTTAATATTGGTAAAGATCTTTAGATAAAGATAAATTGCTTGCAGTCATACTGGTCTTGCTGATACCAGTAAATGAAGAAATAGGCATAGATGTTGAATAGCCATAGGAAGAGAAGAGTTTACTTAAAGGAAAGGTTTTGTTCTTTAAACTTTGAGTCATAGGTTTTCTATAGTATTTTATAAAAAAGACAATTACATAGTAATTTGGGTTAGAATGCATGCCCAGTTCCCCATCTCAGAACCCAATTTGTTACTACCTGTGGCTATTTCTATTAAAAAAGAAACATAATTACTATGAGTCTCAGCAGTCTAAGAGTAAATTTTTGCAATTACAATACCTCCCTTGGGCAGATGTGTGAAAATGGCAGATTAATTCCTGCCAGTATCTGTCTATTCCTTGCACATTCTTAAAGTTGCTGGTAGCTTGGATTATGATTACATTGGTGCTGTTTGTTATGCTGTGGTTAAGGTTAAAGCAGCAATCCTATTATAAATCTTTAGGAATAGGGCTCTATACCATTACCTTGAAAAGTCTCTACGCTGAGGTTTGATACACAAGGTCCTAGGAGTAAGATCCTTAATTCTATTTTCATGGAAAGTGAATGAGTTTGCCCTTGATCTTAGCATATTTTAGAAGGGCATTTTGTATGTTTTTTACAGGCATTTTCACTTTATGCCTGACAAGATTTAAACAAAAGCAACAAACATTTACTCATTCTTAGCAATTTACAGTGAAGTTAATAAAGTTGCATGTGAACTGAAGGCCATATGGTAGTTCATTAGTATTGTATGGGTTTTGTTTTATTCCCAATGGCACAATGGTGTGTTTATTTAGAAAGGAACCACCAGTAAGTTAAGATGGCCCTGAAATTATGTAAATGAATAACTTTCTATGGTAGCAATCTAATTCATCTCCTAATGAACTTTTCTACCTGAAAACAAGTTTTGAGGTTTTATGTGTAGAAGAATTGTATGCAAAGGCACACTGCTGGAGATTACTCTTTGCAGCTAAGCACCTAACTCCATGTTGAATTCCAATGAAGTTGGAAGTTGGTGTGGCTTCATGTTGGCTCATGATCCACCTGCAGGGAGCAGCATCAGTCTGTGTTACACATTATCTGGTTTGAACATTCAGGAAGAGCAGTATGAACAATCTTAACAAGTTATTTTTTTCACCTTTGCATGAGGTTTTTATTGGAATTTCTTGCACTGCACTTGTCATAATTTCATTTCTTTCCTATTTTGAAAGAGACTTCCCCTGACAAACACTTCTGAATGTTGGCTTGGGGACTTTGGTCATGTGGACATTAGTTAGAGAAGGTTGCATTAGCTTTTTTCTTTAAAAGTTCATGGCTAAAAAAAATAAATAAAAAACCAAAATATATATGCATCCAGTTGCTGTTGCATGCATTCTCTTTGAAAAAGGTACTCGCATGCTGGATGAGCATCCTGCTAATTAGATACAGAGGCAAACACATAAGTTAATCACTGCATTCTAACTAGCCCCTCAGTCAAATATTAGTATTCATATTCAGTCTTTCTGTCCCTGGTGAAACTTGCAGCAGTGGCCTAGATGTTGACAAACCAACAATGGTTTGGAACAGAAAGAAAAGTTTTCTGAATCCTGGACTCTTTGCCGAGAACATTTCTTATGTAGATCTTCCTTATCTTAACAGCAAAATCTGATTTCAGACTCTCGACGTGGCAAGCTGTAATGAGATAGGTAATCCAAAACAATTTTTTTTCCCCAGACTGTTATGAATTTACCTGTCATAGTCAGCCTTTAGATACCTTTGAGTTTAAAATTACCTGTGGAGATCCCTAGGTAAGTGGGTGTTGTGTTCAACATGAGGTGATCCTATCGAGAAAGATAACTATTTTTTTTCACTTGTTCTGAATCAACTTAATATAGAGTCCTGTATGAAGACATTGTAGTAGGTTAACACTGAAGTGACAGTTGTGGATGGTTGTACAAAGCTCTGTAACCAAAAGGGCTTATTTCTTCTGTCCAAGCCTACTTGACCACTGCTACTATATTCATGGTGCATTTGATCAAACTTTCCATTTTCTGAGGTACCTCATGTGCCTCATAGGCACATGACTGTTATGGCCTTAAAAATATATTTAGGGACAGAATCTCTTGCTAAATTTGTGCAAGCCTAAATTATTTATCTTATGTCACAAATAATAAATCAACTCATCACCATTTTACAGTTGAAAATCTCCTTGCACAGGCATGTGAGGCTGTAAAGTTTGATGATCTACTATTCTGCCATAAATTCAGCTGTTATTTTGGCGGCATACTTAGTGATGTGTCTTTTTCTAGTGCTAAGAGGAAATAATTATGCCAAGGTATTTGTGTGAAAGTAGGGCTTTGTATCCTGTCACAAACTGTTTATAGAATACCTTGTTGGGGATT
Source organism: Limosa lapponica baueri (assembly GCA_002844005.1). Lineage (NCBI taxonomy): Eukaryota > Metazoa > Chordata > Aves > Charadriiformes > Scolopacidae > Limosa > Limosa lapponica. Next base: position 313,858 of record KZ505842.1, read on the forward strand.
TTTAACAAAATGTTGAAATAAATAGTTGCATGACCAAAATAAAAAAATTGACAGAAGATAATAATGTAAGTTTTAACATCTGTCCTCTTCTTCCTAATTACTAAGGAATTTAACTGAATCATTGCTTTTCCAGAGAAGGATTTTAGGATGAGGAAGGGGATAAGTTTGCAGCTGTAAATGAAAGGAGGTGATCTAGATTTACCTCAGTTCTTCTGATCATCACCTAAAAAGAAAGCTTCGGAGTTCCTCTTTATGTGTGTTTTCTGTGCAGGCAGTGTGGCTTCAGAATCAAGTCCTGCTTTATCTTCATTGCTATTTTTTTTTCTCTGTAGGGAAGAAGCATAGAATCAGAGTCTTGCGCCACATACAACGTTTGCTGCCTAGCTAATCACCTTTCCCTGTCACTGCCATTACAAATCTGTTTAAATGCCGTCCATAGAGAAGACCATATGCTGCGATGAAGGAATATTATGTTTAAGAGTTTCTTCTCAATTTCTATCACTATTGTAATCTTCTTCCTGCTCCTTTGCAGCTTTCTTCAGCATACAACATATGTATCTGTGGGAATGTAGCACGCTATGTAAAGACTCCCTTATCCCCTAATTGAAGTAAGCAGACTGATCCAAGGGCTATTGAAACCAATTTGAAAACATCCATTGATTTCAGTGGACCTCAGGTCATGGCTTGTGGGAGTTTTATTGTTGCCTTTAGTGAGATGGACAGAAGAAGGTAAACATAGTGGATAGATGTTAACACAAACTTAACAGATTTAAAATATCCACTGTCTCTGTTTCCCCTTACTAAATATTGTGAGTACAAAACAATTTGTCAGTGTTAAAAGGCCATAATTTGATCTCCTTCTCCACCATAGAGTACTGCAGTGTTTATAAGCTTTTATCTGTTTAGGAAACGTTTGTGATATATTGCTCTTAGAAACAGGAAAACAGCAGTGGTAAGAATAGGACAAATTCTACAACACTTACTGGCTTCACTGGGAATTCCTGCTGAGTAAGAGCTTTCAGAGATATCTCAAAATTAAAAATAAAATGCCGGGAGCTCACAATTGCACTGTAGAATCTGTGCACATGAAAGAAAGAAAAAAAAAGAAAGATAAGGTTGTTTCCGTACTGAAAAAAAGGGTTCTAACACATGGAAAGAAAAATATTTTTGAAATTATAGCAAACACTTTGCTATAAACTCTCCTTAAATGTCAAGGCACTATTTCTTTAAGTTTCCCTCTAATTTTAATGTCTTAATTCCCAGACTTCATGTTTAACATGTAGATTAGAATGAAAAATAAAAAAAACCAAAACCAACCCCAAATGCTATCAAAGGTACACTCCCAAATGTATTGTTATTTTAAGTTCATGGTATGATATTCTTAGAATAAGTTGGATGTGGTGATAAGTGCAGATTTCATTCTAGCTAGCTAATTGTAGGTGAGTCTGTTGCGGAGTAAACAGTATCTGTTAGGAATACTGAGGTAAACTCAACATGGTGGGAGCCATAGATAAAAGGTGCATTAAAGCGTTTCAAATTCAATCATTAGGTTTCATTGCACCCATCTGCTACCAGAAAATATAATTGGCAACTTGATTCATTGACCTTTAACTGTCATTTTGGACCATGTTTTTTTAAAATCCATATTTTCAAGTCAGACCTAGAGAGTTAATTTGGTAAGAGAATGCCCAGTACATTTTAATGCAATTATTTTTTTCTTTTTTCTTTTTTTTTAAGCAAAACGTTTTTTTAAATATAATCAGGTTTAATGGTCTGTTGTATATTCTGCTAATCCAGTCAAAGGAGTTATTTAATATTGAATGTGGTTAAAAGCAACTAATGTTCAACTTCATTAAGGCTTCTATTAAATAGAAGGCTTGCTGAACTTCTACTGTTTTTTTTTATACATGAACTACTACCTCTTATTAATTATTTCCAGTGGTTTCTGTTACACTAGAATTATACTTACAAGCTTCAGTTCCACCAAGATTATACAGCATAGTACAAGGTCTAAATAAGCAGTGAAATTGTGGAGTGCTTCATATTTTGTTCCTAAAATGTGTTTTATCTCTTTCCTTTTATTTTCTGAAGCAGATATTATCTTGTGCAGGTGGGGTGGAATGCATGCACCTCTTAGCGGTTCTGTATGTGTAGCGCAGAAGTAGACATAAAATAACAGTGTTACTTAGAGTAAGCAGGAAATATAATGTGATAAATGAGAATGATTTAATGTTTTCTCAGCAATGGTAAACAATTATACTATTCTGTCATCTGAAGTTTATATAATGGAAAAATATGATTACATGTGTTTCTTTACACAACAGGCTACAATTCCTGCAGTATTTATGTAATATAGAGACAGATGTATGTAACCTAACCTTATAATCCCATTTCACAGCTTTCCCAAATACTGGGGAGCTCAATAAACAGGAAGCCGATTATATTGGCTGTATAACTCCATTAATAGGATTCGGATTTGCCTTATTGACAAGCCAGTACTGTTAATATGATCCAGTATATTAAATTGACAGAAAAACTGGAGCGATAGAATGTATCTGCAGCCTAATTGACAGGGAAGCTCTTTCAAAAGGTTCTTAATGTGGTTTTTATTGACAGAGTAGCTCCAATAAGTACATATCATTGGTGAGCAGTGTAAATATATTGGATGCAACTGTACTAGCAGATTCAGGTGAAGTAGTTATTGTTGTGTTTTCTCTTACTTCCATCTTTACTTTGATATAAGTCATATCAAGCTCTCTCGTAAGATCTTCAAGAAAGCCTCTTAAAGCGCCAGTCTAACTGCACTGCTCACAGGCATCTGACAAGTTGTGAGTTATTTTAAATGTGTTCATTTTTAAATGAATAGAGGCAATACAGAGCAATGCAATAATGTGTCATGAATTACATTATGTTTATTTATTGACATTGTGATAGCAGAAACAGAGCTATTGTACTTTCAGCTCGAGCTCTTTATGTGGTGTGATGTTTGGCACCTCTTCCTATGTTCTAATTTTGCACCTTCTCCAAAAAATAGTTCATCTTAAGAGCTCATATTACAATTACATTTCCTAGTCCCATTTGACATCTTTCCACATTCTCTTCCCAGACCATGCTAATTTCATTAGATGCTTACATTTCATGTTTCCCCAGTGGAAAATAAAATGAGGCTCAGAAACCTGAAACTATCATGAAATAAGCAGCAATTTGAGTGTTGTCCGGAAAAATCTTCTTGATTCCCTTTCAGCAGAAGGAAATTTTGGGTTCAGCTTCCACAAGTTTTCCTACTCCCGTCTTTCTTAGAGAACAAAGTCTGCATTTGAACATAAATCCTACATCTGCTCTCTCAGGGGAGTTGAAGGCTCTTGTTATGCTGACTTGTCCACTGAAGAAGAGGTAAACTTGTTCCTGAAAGGCTTCAATCTCATACTAAATTTCATACTAAAAAATGTCTGATCAGGGTCTGGTCTCACCTCATCTTTTGAGTGTCTTTTAAATCTACTTTTTCACAAGGATCACTGAAAAATATGTCTCCCTATAGTGACCTTTTTAGCTTCTTCAGCTTTCAGGCTTGCTGCAACCTTCAAAGAGGTGAGAGGAAGCTTGCCTGGGCCTTGTGACTGCAAATCCTTGCACTGTATTAAATCCCTACAGTCTAAGCTTCTGCCTTCTTTTGTGCCTTGTACATTGCAGAGTTAACCCCTGTAAAAATTTTAGAAATAATTGTTTTCAGTAAGACAGTAGTAGAAATACAGCTGAAATACCTGCAATGCCTTAATATGAATGCTTAAGCAATAAATTAGTAATAATTTGGTTTTGGTAACAAATACAGTACTTGCTAAAATAAAATAGTATATGGACCAGGCATTTATATGGGAAGAATCTTCTTTCCTTCACTTACAGGAAAGGATGGTAGTCTCTGTCCCCAGAGTTTCACTTTTCAGAAGTCATTATGCATTTGATTGAATAGTTCAGGACCTCTTCCCTCACAGTTTTGCTTTTCTCATTCAAGAGAAAGAGAAAATATGAGCCATCAACACTCTTCAATAAAGAGTGAAGCAGCCTGGTGAACATTTTTGCATTGTGGATCCAACTGGTTTTGTTGCCCAGTGTTTTTAATGTGCTTTTGAAGAGTGTTACGTATGTCAGAAATTCACATAAACACACTGAAGGTCTTGTAAGACCAAAATACACATTTTGTAGCAAGTGCGAAACTTCCCAAATATGTCCATGTCATATAAATTATGTCTCAAAAACATTTTCAAAAGAATGTGAGTGGAGAGCATGTATTAGGACAAGATTGTTAAAGCAGCCTATTTAATTTTGTCCTTCAAAAAAGTAGAATAACTTATTAGAAGTTTATGCCCAGTTCAGTTTTTGTTTGCTTGGTTGGTTGGTTTTGGGTGGTTTTGCTATTGGGCAAATACGTTTTCTTAATGAAGGAAGTCTGGTGAAATAGAAAACTACTACTTCAGGCTAAGTATATACACTCACTGGCAGTCTTATACAGAGGATCTTTGTGAAAAATTGTACTATGTTGAACACAAACTGTTCCTAACAAAATGAAGGCAATTGTCTGCTCTTTCAAAACTAGATTTGGCAGAATACAATACTTTTGTCTTGAAATGTGATTGCCATTATATAAGATCTTTGTTACATGGGGGAAGGGTGAATACTTAGAATTAAGCTTTTCAAGAACAGACACAGAAGATACTTGAGTTAGATATTAAGTGGCAGTCTGATAAAGGGGAGATGTGTTTAATTTCATTTTTGCATTTAATGTTTAATTAAAAAGAAGTTAGAGTCAGCAAAGACATTTTACTTTATTATAGTTCCAGGTATGAACACTTACATAAAGTGGAGTTGCATTGAATAATTTCTGAAAATGCTGAAAATGTGATACTTGTTCTTGTAATTCTGAGAAAAAATTATGAATATTCTAGTAGCTTAATATTAATAAATCTGATTAATGTTTCAGTCCTTTTTTTCTTTTTTTTTTTTTACATTTCAGAATACATCTTTCCCTAATATGACAATTATTTCTGGACATAATTTATCAAGAATACTTAAGTATTGTATTTCTCTCTGCCTCTCCCCCCCTCCCCCCACCTCGGCTTTCTCTTGCTCACTTTTCCCATTTATATCTTTGTTGATTTTAAGATTTTTTTATTATTTTTTTTTAGGAGAGAGACCTGTCAAACTGAAAACTTTTCTTTTTCTCCAGTTTTAGTCAAACATTATGGAATATACCAAAGAAATCTTCAGAATTGTAGCATAAAAAAGATTTTGATTAAAAAGAATAAAAAAAGAAAATAGCTAGGAACCTCTAATTTTTAATCGGCAACATACTTTTTATAGGAATTCTTGAAAACAGAATCCTTGTGAAGTCCTCTACCATTGTCTTAATGAGCAACAGCAGAATCCCTGAAATCTTCTTGATTAATATGGGGCTGTAATTTTAATCCTGAGGTTTTTTTGAAAAAAAAATATTTGTGTGCAGAGGTACAGTGGAACTCCTTTTTATTTATAAGAATATCAAAATTTTTCAACAGAAAGAAACACATATATTTTGGGAACATAAAATTACTAAAAAAAAAAAGCAAAAGCGAGATTAAAGTAGCCCGTTGCTAAAAGTATTCCCCATAATTCATTGTGTAATCCTTTGTCCAGGCTGCTTCAAACTGTTTCCAGTAATGAAGATTTCTCTTTATTTTTTTTTTTCTTATGAATTTAAGGTTAATGGATCCTATGAGGAATATTTTTCTGATCCTCTGTTCTTGGCCATAATTTTTCATTTTCCTTTCTCTGAATGAAACTTCTGGAAATCATAGCCATTCTAGAAATAATTAGTAGAACCTTAGCTTTTGACTTACAAACTTTTGAATGGCTTTATTTTGAATTTCTAAAATTCAATATTCCAAATTCACCATATAAGAGCAATACTTAGCAACAACTGTAGATTATCAAAGCCCCTGTGTGGTCTTAATATGCAAGACCTAACCCCTATAATAGAATTAATGGTTTCACAGGCAGTGTACAATAGCACTTGAAGGACATTCTATATGTTGTTCAAACACTGGGCCGTAAATGATTCTTCAAGTCACATTATTAGACTGTTGCAATTATATTGTCTCATTTGAAACCCCATACCAGTAACAGTGTATTTTTCACAGGTTTAATTTGCCTGTTCTTTTACTTTCCTCCTCCTCAACTCCCTGATGAAAAAGGTAACGTAATCAAACTGTAAGATATTTTCTGAAAGGTAGTAATCCCCTTTTTTAAATTTTGGCAGCTTTTGAAAGCATTGTATGTGGTCTGATCTCTTTCAAAATGGCATTTTTTATGAGCTTCATCCTTCTGAGAAAGCTATATTAAACGCGTGTACAGGAATCCTCAGGTTTCTTCTGCAACATTGCAGTAATGGCAGTGTTCCTAAAATTTCAAATTTACTCTAGGGTCACATATTAGAACAGATAGATGGAAGAAAGTATTTTTAAGTGGACATTGTAGCCACTGTGAAAAAGTATATCTGTTGAATGGTTTAACAGCATACTGTCGTTGGAAATGAACTGATTCCACTAATCTATAAAAAGGATCCACAAAAAAACAGGACCTCTTCTCTAGGGAAGCTAGGGACAGTTAGGTTGACACCACAGACTTTTTAATTCTCCAGTATCTAACCAGGGCAGTGGACAGTTCTGCTTTTGCTTTAGTTTTAGAGACCATTTGTCCCAGGGTGTTTTCTTCCTACTGAAGAACTTGTATCTTACTAGTTGGTGACCTAATGGATATTCCAGCCATCAACCTTGAATCACAGAGACAGAAAACATGTCTTTACTATTTTTCAGTGACTTCTAGAGACAGATTTTTTCTGGAGGTTTTCTTAGGCGTGGGTTTTTGTTTTTGTTTTTGTTTTTGTTTTTGTTTTTGTTTTTGTTTTTGTTTTTGTTTTTGTTTTGTTCAGGAGGGTAACACTGCTGGAATTTGAGTAATTTTTGGTTATTTATTGGAGATTGTAATTCCATGTCATTCACATCTGATACAATGCATCTTACTTAGCTTTAGCTATTACATTGAACATCTTGCTGGTCATCCAGATTCCCCTAGAATTACTGGAGAAAGTCACCTCCGGGAACAGTAGGTACCTAAGCTAGGTGCCCAAAATGGGATAAAGTATCTTGTATGTCTCTAGTGCTTATAAAAGGACCTTAGTTGATTAGCTTAGAGTAGCTGCCTAGCTTTAGATGTTTATCTGCAGAGGAACTGAAGCCCACCTTAAAACTGGATGCAGAGACACAGTGGTTCTAATTTCCTAGAAAGGGCTATATACCCAGAGAAGAACAAAGAGTTTATTTGCTGTTGATAGATTTTTAAAGTAGCACTCATTTCTCAGTGTTATAGCTATGCAGTGAAAAGAAGTATGATTAATGCATGAGTTGAAATGTCTAATATCACTTCCGTAGATGTTAAAGTGTAAAAATTTTAAGTATATGACCTCTCACTTCTACTGGGATTAAAAAAAAAAAAGTGTTTAAGGGAGCTAGACATTCCCACCTCTCTGTAATCCATTGTGAAGCAGACGCTTATCTTTCGAAGACTCCTCTAAACTACCTAATCATAAAATAAAATGTTTCTTTATTATCCCAATTTTTGTATAGATATTATCACACATGAAGCAATTCTCTCTTTGCTGCCTGTATCTCAGGGTGCTCTGTTACAGCTCAACACAAGCATCATACTTTCGTAGTTCGCAGGAGAAGGTCTAATGCTTTTAGAGCAGAAGGAAAAGAATTCAACTGTGAGCTCTGTAGCTGTATATGGTTATTGAGTACTTATGTTTGTTCTTTTGCAGCAATGAACTCACTGTAACATGCACCCAACTGTTTGTATTGCTGCAAAATGCAATACAAAGGAAATTGGTCAAATTATTATTGAATTAAAGGTCATTAATGATTACCATGAATATAGAATTTCATAGAAGCAGCTTCCATTTTTAGAATGGCAGCTAAGTTGTGGTCATAACTTCTATTTTAAAATTTATATCTTGGCTAGTCCAGGGTGTGCGAAATGATTTTTTTACTATGAAAAAGCAGAAATAAAAAATATGACCAGCTCTTACTGTGGTCCAGCTTATAGATAAGTTCTTAGTGCCACCTTTAAGGAGGTGCTATAATTAACTCCAGGGCAAAAGTCCGACTTTTCTAATGGCAGAGAATTGATGAAAAGGCAGTTTATAGTGGGCATTTTGCCTGACAAAGACATGAAAAATGGAAATGTTGATTTTAGTAGCAGCTGTGCTTAGGAGGCGGCAGATTTCTTACGTAAGTAAAAGCATAAGGTCAGTTTTCCTGGCATCTGTAGTTGAGATATTAGACCTAGAAAATAGACAATAGTTCTGCCATGTAAAGGTTTATTTAGACTGAGAAGTAATGGGCTCTGTGAGTGTCATAATGATTATATGTGTATATATATGGGGTGGATTTGCTGCACACAAGAGGAATACTAGCTTACAATTTGCATCAAGAAAAGAATAAATGGCAGGATTAAGGCTGCTTCCAAAATATGATGTGCTACATTTTAGAGATTACATACGCGAATGCTGAAATATTTATCTTTGTGCCTCCATTTCTTTCTCTTTCTTGTTTCCAATGTTTGTTTTTATAACTTGAAACGTGTTAAAAGTAAGGACAAGCTTTTGTTCTAATTGGATATATTAAAAACAGGATCTTGTCTGATTTTTAAGTGCAAAGCACTAATCTGCTCCCTAATTGAAGTGGCCAGATTTTAAAAAGTTTGGATACCTGTAGCTGAAATCATCAGCTTTTGAAACACTGACTTGGAAAAACAGTGTCAGAACACTGAGATTGATGTCCCAGACCTTGAGAATTATCCTTCTGTAATATAGCATATTGTTTGCATTTCTTAAGCAGTATTTAAGAGCTTTCATAGGCCCATTTTTTAATAATGCTGCTGAAGAACAAGTCTCCAGTTGGACATAAACATGCAGATTTCCAAATTATGTGTGATTTTGATGTGATAAAAAAAAAACATTTAGAATTATAAGTTTAGGAGCTTTTTGTTATATTTTGAAAATAGATGAGTAAAACCCGATTCTGTCAGTTTATCATAAAAGAAAATTCACTGATAAACCATCAGATTATTTTTGTAATGACGCATACAATGCTATGTATGTAGTCCACAGCTTAAATTAGAAACAACTTCAAAATGTGAATACAAAGTGTGTCATAATCCTAATTTTTGAACTTTACTTTAACTAGAAACAAGAAGAAAGCACAGTGTAAATTGACTTCACACATGCCAAACAGAAATAATTCTTTAACTTCCATCCCTTCCCTAAATCACACATGATACCTATGGTGTATAAACACGTATATTTCACATGCACCTTGACAATGGCAGGTGGCTACCTATTTTCTGTTGCAAACAGCAAAAACTGTTAAATTTCCGATGTAACATCATGAATCATTTCCAAACTCTTATATTCCAGCCATACAAGCAGTAGCAAATACTTGTAATGACCACCTACTTATAAAATCAAAACGAAGTTAAAAAAATGGAGTGGGGAGTGGGAGCGAAAAACAAATATCTTGGAGACCAGCCTCTTGTGTTAACACTTGTGTGACACTAAACCTTACCTTGGGCCTTCTGCTCCATTAGTTGAGCACTGCCTGCATTACTGATACTGATAGGCTAGATGCTGCTGCAAAACTCATAGCTGCTGCCAAGCATAGTGGTGTGATATGAAGTGATGCAGAAAACAGTAGAAGCTCTGTCACCAGGTCAGCTGCAAGAAGTGACGTGTGTGAATGTACAGTATATGGAGTTTTGTGAAAGATGCAGTCTCTCTTTCTCCCAAAGAACTTCAGCTGATGATACAAGGGGAATTCAGTTCCCTTTGGCAGGACTCCATGTTGGTCTGGATGCTGTAAATACTTCTGCTTCTACAGTTACTTAGCTCATGCTGCTAAAAATATACTCATGACAGACTTAATGAAAGTGTCTTCTTTTAAAAACTACTTGTCTACAACAATCATTTAATGTTCTTGTTTGCATGTGTGGTTCTCATTATTCTGACATAGCTATTAATACTGATGAAAATTAAAGAGAGAAAATCCAAATATTTTCATACTTGCACTTTTCCAGTAACATTTAAGAAACCCCACAGCTAATTAGCTGTAAATTTTCTTGACTTTTTTGTTTATTTTTTTCAGTTCAAGAGTAATATAGCAATATATGAAATTGTATTATAGCAGTAAGGGCTTCAGAATCCCAGTAGATGATGTAATTATGATTAAAAATTAGTATTATTGAATAATTCAATTTTGTAATATGCAAAAGTAATTTTTTCTCTCATTTTCAATAACCATCAGTCTTAATATCTAACTAATGAAAAAACATAAACAGTGTCATCTGTCAGGTTACTAACAGAGGATGCCACTTATTGGAGCCTCATTGTTTACTTTAGCAGGTAATTTGTGGACCGGAATCATTTAATTGTTCTGAGCACATAATTACATGCCAGCATTTTCCAATTTAATTAAAATGTACAAATCTGAAGATTAAGGGAATTTTTGAATTATTAATCATTTCTCCTCTAGGAAATCTTGTTGCTCTGCAGGAGATTTGTCCAGTGTACAACTATACGTATTTTTTTCCTTCTCTTTCACAGACAGACAATTTTCCCGCAGAGCCCAATTACATGGGCAGCAGGCAGCAGTTTGTTCAAAGGTAAGGCCTATTAAATAACTTTCTCGGCTTCCCCATTTGCATTCTTGTCAAAATTGCTTTGCCAGAGAATACAATTCAACTTAGAACAAGTAAATACAACTCTCTCTCTCTCTTTTTTCTCTTTTTTTTTTTTTTTTTAAATATGTATTTCAGTAGCTCCACGTTCAAGGATCCAGAAAGAGCCAGCTTGAGGGACAGCGGGCATGGGGACAGTGATCAGGCTGACAGTGACCAAGACACTAACAAAGGCTCCTGCTGTGACATGTCTGTTAGGGAGGCACTCAAGATGAAAACTACTTCAACTAAAAGCCAGCCACTTGAACAAGGTGAGTGAAGCCTCCAATGCTTACGAAGTGTAAAGCTTAAGCCATCATTATAAACCTATTAGTATTGCAGTAACGGTTTATCAGGGTGGAATAGCCCACTGATAATACTATCAGAGAAAACAGTAAATCTTGTAGCTAGCCCAGAGCAAAGAACACTCAGTATCTTTTGGAAGGAACATGAAATGAAACCGCAAGTATCCAAAGTAGATTAAAAAAAATAAATTAGTACTTTTCTAAAATGATTAGAAAATACTTTATCTCCACTGGCATTGCCTGTGATATATTATATACAGTCCTTCTACCAAAGTGTGATTTGGAAATTCAAACTAGACGTGACTGCAACAGATAAAAGAACACCAGTCATTTACATTCCTCACGTAGTCTGGAGATGAGGAAAAGAAAAAAGACTTGGGATATCAGACGAGTAAAAATGAATCAGAAGATGTTTTCATTTCATGGATGTATTTTCCTATTTGTAATGTTGATTTCACAATTAATGGTAGTGTGAGAAGTGTCAAATAATAACATAATCTGATTTTCAGTATAATTTCATTCACATCATGTGAAGGTACTAAACATGAGTGTCTGTGAAACAGCTAAAATTACTTGTATCAGGACAATGACAGTGCTCTCTGAAAGCATTCATTTTGACAAACAAGCATGTTTATTTCTTCAAACTCTGTGTCCAATTCATTTTTTTCCAATAGTATTTTATCTAATATAAGGTCTTTTATTTCAAGAGACACTTCTTTTTTCTAAAAGCATCAGACAGACCAAGTACTCCAGCCTTGTGTGTGTTTGTGTTTTGCTTTTAGGCTGTAAGCAATAAAGAAGTTCGCCACTGAATTATTTTTAACTGTTTTGTATGTTTGCTGCTATTTTACTTTGTTCATGGGGAAGATTCTTCAGTGTTAAAGGCAGTTGAAAGATTATTATACGTCAGCCTTAGTAAGAAGTTATATTTATAATTAAGCAGAAATATAAGTTTTCTATTAATTGTTGATTAATTGGACCTAGGTTTTTACTTCTTATCCTAGCTAGTCTCATCTGTAGTATAGTTATCAGGAAATACATGCTCAACTTCATTTTTCTGATTATGTTGAGATCACAATGTAATTTTTGCTGTGTAGAATATTTAGATTGCTGCAGTATAATTTATTCTGTATATATTTGAAGGTTGATCTCATATTTGACCTTATTTTCTAAGTAATAAATGCCAGAAAGATTATTTTTTCCTGACCTTTTTGCCACAGCAACTCTCTGCTTATAATTGGACATTGATCCGTATAAAGATGCAGTACTGGACCTTTTTTTTTTTTTTCCTGTTTGAGTTTGTGTCAAATTTTCTCAGTCTTGTGTAAGAAAAAGACAAAATCTCTGGATTTCTGTCTATCAAGTATAGCTATGAAAGAGTTCTAAAATTTTAGAAGTTTCATTAGAAAAATTATTTGCCACTCAAATTAAAAAATGTGTAGGTTTTTTTAGAAAAGAACTGTATGGCCAGAGTTCACAATATTGCAGGTTGTCCAACAGCGTCAAGCCTAATTCTGGTCAAAACATAATGTCTACTAAGAAGATTAAGTCAACCATTCCTATGGCTTTTTTTCATTATAATGCAAAAAGTTATATGGAGGTTTGCACTTGTCATTATATCTAGTTGAGAGACCCTGTTCATCAAAAAAAACCCTTATTCTTGTGGCTCATAGGAATTCCTCACATTCTTATTAAACATATGTTAAACTGTGAATGTTAAGTACTGTCAGCCACTGAACTGCAGCGAGTGTTTATGTGAGTTTTCTTACTGAAAAAAAAAAAAAGAATGAGGATAGAGAGATAAACTACTTTTTTTTTTTTCTTTTTTCCCCCCAAATATAATTACAAATGGTAATGATATCCATTTGTTTACTTGTACAAACTCTTCCATCTCAAGCGTGCTGTAATAAACTCATTGGCATGTTATGAAAACTGAACCTCCAGCGAGCACCTTATGGGGTTACAGATCATTGCAGTAACAAATGTGGTGCAATGTGGTGTTCCTGATTAAATCAATGGTCACTTGTCATTGAGCTTAGTATGATCAGGGTTCTCAGCGCAGAGTAACTTTTCCCTTTTGAAAGAAGTTAAACAAAATTGCTTTTACTAGTCATAAGCCAAGTTGAAGGATGGTGGGAAGTATGATATATGTGATTAGGATAGAAAAAGGGTTGAATTTTCTTTAAAGAAATTTTTTTTCCAGGAGAAGGAGACGGACAGCTTGCTGGAGACAATTGTCTCCAGCAGTGCCTGAAGTAGTATCAGAAGTTGTTGTTCTGCCATCATTCTGACTTGTGTGCAGGGATGGGAATCCACTATTTTGTAGCGAAGTTTCAGGCTTAATTATTGTTGTTTAAAGATATTTAAAATAGCTTAACTTCTGCTATTAGAATATTGTTAATTATTAGGTCTTCTGATATTTTTGAAAAATGATCAGGATTAACTGTTAGTTCAGGATCTTGACTTGAGGTTCCTAATTTAAAAATTATCCAAGTTGGAGTTTCACATCCCCTGTATGTAATTCTGAACACAATTGTCACCGGTCGAAGTCTGCCAATAGCAGTAATAAGAATGCTAACGGTACCAGTAGTTTAACTACAGTTTGAAGCAACTCTAACCCAGACAACTTGAGACTTAAATGATCATACTGAGACAAAAATTGTGTCAGTAGCACTACAACAATTGTGCTTCTGTCAGTAATAGGGAAGTAGGAAATTTTATGAAAAAATAATTTTTGTAGACAAGAGACCTGATTTCAGCATGGGATGGGAGGCAATCAAGCTTATTTTATGATTTCCGTTAAAATAGTGAAAACAGTGGATGGTAAAGCCTCAGTAAGTTTACTATTGAAATATTTGATTTCAAGGAAATATCTCCAGATAGCAAGTTTTGTCTGGTGGTGACTGTAAACATTCACACAAATGCAAATTGATATGCAAATTAGATATAATTTTCAAATGCCTATGAAAGCTCATCACTTGGCCTTAATGGAAAGAAAGGGGTAAAAAACCCCAACCTGATAAAAGTTACCAGGACAGTAAGTCTTGTGTTAAAATAAGCATGTCCCATTTTAGTTATCTCAATCATATATCCTCTTGCTGTGAATTCCAAGCCACTTCCTGCATAAAAATATCTAGCTGTCTTTTAAGCTTACTTATGCTATCTGAATCAGCTGTCTTACGAAGCAGCTTGTTCCATATGTCTGCTACTCTTTCAAAAGAATGGTTTTAGATAGATTTGTTTTCTCCTCCTTTTTTTCACTTCTGTTGCTGAAACTTTAAACCCTACCACTAGTTTGGACAGTTTGAGATCACTCTACTTAGAAGTCTTACAAGAACATCTGTCAAGTAACCTGTTTATTTCATCTGCAGTAGCATATATTTTCCACATTTTATATTTATATATCAGAATAATGGTTTTGTTTGGTATGGTTTAAACATAACAGCAATAATTTGTATTTCTTGAAAAGATAACCGAAGCTGAAAATGATATTGTAAACCATAAATGGTATCTACAAGGAAGCAGTAAAACAGCAAGATGTACATTTTATACTTTTCTTAGTAGATTCTGGATAGGTTTACCTTATAATCAGTAAAACAATATAAAGTTAGGGACTTTTCTGTAATAACTCATAAATCATTGTCTTTGTTAGATTTTCACAGGATTTTTTCCTTCCCTTTTCTTTTGGTTTTTGCTGCCTGTGTTTTCTTACTCGAGGTGGGTTGACCCTGGCTGGACGCCAGGTGCCCACCAAAGCTCCTCTATCACTCCCCTCCTCACCTGGACAGGGGGGAAAAAATATAACAAAAGGCTCATGGATTGAGACAAGGACAGGGAGATCACTCAGCAATTACTGTTGTGGGTGAAAGAGATTCAACTTGGGGAAATTTAATTTATTACCAACCAAATCAGAGTAGGGTAATGAGAAATAAATGTAAATCCTAAAACACCTTCCCCCCACCCCTCCCTTCTTTCCGGTCTCATGCATTGTCTCTGCAGCTCTTTCCTCCTCAGGGGGAGGACTCTTCACACTCTTTCCTTGCTCCACTGTGGGGTCCCTGCTAAAGGAGACAGTTCTCCACAAACTTCTCCAACGCAAACCCAATACATTGCTTTAACGTAAATCTACATTTTCATGTCATTGTCAAAAATATCCAAGGGATTAAGTGTCTCCAAATTCGGTAGCTTTTTTGCTAAGTTTTTGCTTTATTACTGTGCATTACATCTTTCTTCAAACATATTTGCTTGCTGGCCACACCTGCATCCCATAGAGGGGGCATTTCTGCATGCGCTGTTGCCTTGTTAACAGTACCATGAATCCTGAGAATAAATGGAAACTGGAAGCACCTTCTTGGATGAAGGGTAAAAGGAAACTCTTCAGCGTTCTTGTCCTCTAGGACCTGTATTGCTCACTAGACTTCTCTGTCAAACAGCACCATTTTAATCTAGGATATAGATGGCTAGTATAAAAGGACCATAATGTATCTTCAGGGAAAAAAGAGACATTAAATATAGCTTAAAAATACAATGTTTCCTTCTTCATTGTCAAAACAAATACACATTTGCATCACAATTATTGCAATCCTGCCTGCAACAGTTTTAGGAATAAAATCTATTTCAGTGTTACAGAATCTCTACGAATACTGTTAACTCTTGAGTTTGTCCACTGAACACATCCACAGAATGTGTTTGTAGTAACTTGTACATTTACATTCTCAGTTTCTAAACCGGAATGATCCCTGAAATCTAGTATCCTGCATTATCAATCTTCAGCGGAGCAGAAATTATTATCAAGAACTTTTACCAAGATTTTTTTGGAACTATCCATTGATTTTCTTGCCATAATCTTGCTTGAGTCTGTAGGATAATTAAAATTCATTCTGTTTAACTGAGTGAGAATCAGTCTAGACTGGTAAGTGCAGAAAGTTCATCAAGCAGATTTCTGCTGTCTGACATCATCACCAATGCTTTCCATGCCATTGGGGATGATGGGTTCTTTTACAAGTACATCAGTTTAATGAGATAATGGAAAAAGAAGATTGTGGAGAAATACTTCTTTTCTAAGTTCTCAGAGCTAGTGATGGCCTCTACTGAGAAACTAATGGAAGATGGGAGCCCCCCAGAGCTGACACAACCTGTGAAATATTTTGTTCAACATTGCTTCCTCTCATAGGTTTGTTTCGTTCTTTTTTTCCCCTGGACAGAACATCTTCTTTCACATTCTCTCTGTGTCCAGAATGTGAATATCTGTCAGACTGCACTGCTTGCTCTGACACCACCTAAGAGCCTTTACATTCAGGACTATAATCCCTTTTAACTCTTTTACCCATTACACAGTCAGGTAAGGTGCTAACTTGCTGTTGTACATCAGGACTTGCATACAATACCTATCCTTCACTTTCGTCTGATGAGTTGTTATCCAGGCAAGCTACAAGAGCAACTTAATTGTACTGAGAGTCTCTTTCCTTTTCTTAGTATGACTTAGTACCTGTTTCTAGCACTGTAAATTCTGGAAATGGTTAGGTAAAGCCCTCCAAAAATGCAATTTATTCCTCCCACTCCCCACTCCCTACCCCTCCCCCCCCGCCTTTCATTTGTTCTTTTCCACACAGTTTTCTCCCTCCTTTTTTTTGGTTTCTGTGCTTTATGCAAGCACACGCGATCCTAGATGAAGACTAGCATAGGTCAAAGACTAACTTGTCTATTCTGTAACTGCTTCTGATTGACCAAATTTGTTGTCAACACCCTGGAGATATTTGATTTTCACCTCATTCTAATAGTAGGATTTTCAATTTAAGACTGAAAATGTATGTAGAATTACAGACTTTTATGAAGATTAAGGCCATATTTATATTTGTTCAGTGTCTACTCCACTGTGTTTAACAAATTCATTATGACATTTAAGCCAGTTTAATGGCTTTAAGAAAAGTATGAAGCCAGTACTTCCTTTCTACTTTTCTGCTGTGAGTATCTTGTTCAGTGAAACAGGACTTCTAAATTTTAGAGAATTAGTGGCACTATTGTTGGTCTCATCCTTCTTATGAAGTCCTTGTTGAATAGTCACATTGAAACTTCTATTTGTATTAAACTGTTAAATTAATATATTTCACATTTAGTCAGAAGAGTAGTCATAAAAGTTTCAAATGTTCTAAGTGCCTTGATCTCAAACACTCGTTTAAAGTTGATCTAGGTAACACTTTTGCAGGACTTCCTTACCTTGGCTGAGCTAGGCTATGCAAATGTTTGTAATGTCCTTTTCTGAGATACCAGAATAATATTATCTCTTTGAACCTAAGTAAATGATCTAGAGAGAGGAATACAGGTCAGTTGCCTTTGCTGTACAGATTATTTTTATACCTTTCTCACGTTAATATCCAGTAATCTATGACATATTTGTTGCTGTATTATGTTTTGAGCATACTATATGATGGATTTGGGCAAAATAATGACAAATCTCTTGTATCTACCAACTTTTATTTACTCAGAGTATTAAAGATTTCTTTTTCCCTCTGTTATATTGAATATATTCCTGGTTTTAAGTTTTAGTTTTAGGCAGTTTACTAGTCTACCAGTCAATTTAGGTTCACTTTTTACGTTTCAGTTATTTTAATACTAAGTCTAGATTCGTGAGTGACACTGGGTGATATCAGGTTGAATGGTAATCAGGTGCATTTTAAAAGCAGAGTCCAGTTTGGTGCTTCCTTGTTAGAGATGGGGTGTTCCCAGGCACAGCTTCCTTCTGTAGTGTGCTCCTCTTTTAAGTATATGAGCAGCTTTGGATTTCAAGCAAAGCTATCCAGGTGAGGAAGGAGAAGTTTGAGAAAGCATCTGTTTCTCCTAAAAAAAGTCAGAAAAGGAAATCAAGTGCATCCTAATGGAGAAGGGATGGATTAGCTTAATACCTCAACTACTTACTTATCTGCCTTCGTTGATACAAAATAGAAAAGCAGGGCAAACATTCTGGCAGCTGAAGTGACAGTGAATACACTTTGCATCAGAGTATCTTAGCCTATTATTGCTGCCTGTTATTGCCTATTATCCTGCTTTTCAACTGGAGTTGAGTTCTGCGAAACCAGGTTTTTAATCAGGTGCGTGTTTCAGCATCTGGCAGATTATTATCACCATGTATCTAGTAACAGTGAAGTTTTGTGAATAGCATATCCCACATTTAATTAATGTATTTATCCACGAATTAGGGGGGGAATTTCTACAACTGACTTTCAAAAAATGCAGAAAGAGCTTTCTGCATCTATACACACACAAAATGTGTCACTGTGACACAAAGAAGGGATTATAGCCATTCAGCACAGCTTCATCTATGCACCATTTGATGTGTTATATTTTTCAGGTAATTTCCTTTCTCCCACCATTATTCCCATTTATTTTATAATTACAAATTAATTCAGTGGTTGAAAATTATCTATATTTTGTTTTCATTGGAAGCCTCACCACCGAATCAGTTTAGATAGATCATTACGAACATGTTAAAAGGTTGAGACTGTACCAATAAAAGTATTAATAAGTGTTAGAGTTTTCTTTGATTAACTTATTTGCAAATTAATGCAAAACATGCACTTTAAGATCACAAGTCTGTTACCATAAGTCTCATGTCTGAGATGTGAGTGCAAATTCCAGCATTTGGGTGCTGTAGTTGTTGGTTCTCGTTTCTTCGCGCTTCACTTTAGAGGCAACAAAGCTGAATATTCCTCCCTTGTCACTAGTGTAAATCTCATTACTTCCTTTCTATACTCCCTGTTTCGACACCATCTTTCCCAGGGCTGAGCACAGTCATTGTACTGCAGTTTGTTCTTGGAAGGCTTAGAATCCATAAGTTACCTTTTTGTTTTATTCCCATTAGAAAAGCAAGAGAAGGATTTGCAGTTCTCAGTAAGACGAGGCCCTTCTATGTCAAAATCATTATCTTCAGCTAACATTTCTTCTTTTCATATTCTTGTTATAAATTGAAAGAAAAGTGGGGGCATAGAAAGATCAACAACTTTTGAAACAAGGAAATCAGAAAGCAGATAGTTTTCATTGTTTCAGGCTTTAGGCATTTCCCTGGGTGGTAAATGGATGTTCTCTGCATGTGCTTACTTTTGTTAATGAAAATTTTAGGGCATATATATTGGATGGATACTTAATATCACAGAAACTATTGTAACAGGACTAGAAAGTCTATTTCTGTCTCTTAGTCTTTGTCTGAAAATGTCCTTGTATGGTGTATTTAGAGTTTCCTTTTAATAAAACTTACATAGAATTCTAGTTTAAAAAACATGTATGAGAGTATGTGTCTATTCAGTTATATAAAGGAGACAATTAAAATAAGTATAACATTTTGTCTTCTCATTCTCATTTTAAATCAAGATTTTATGATTACATCTCCTTTTATTGAGTCAGCAGAAAATACAGATATGATGAACAACAATATTAGTCAAGTTTTGACACAATCCTATTCCAGTCACATTCTTGTTACTAAAAGGAAGGAATATTCTGCAGATGGAGTTACTGTAAAGCTGATGCGTATTAATTGGAAACCTGAACTTGGATTGTAGTTATCAATAGTTTTATGTCCAGCTGGGGAAGACATAACAGAAGCATCTTAAATAAGAGACAGGAGTTAATTATTCCATTCAGCAATGCTTCAGTTGGAATAATACTAATTATATTTTATTCTTCTGGAACAAAGCATATCTCCAAATTTCTGTGTACAGTAATCCAGTCTGTCTTTTTCCTGGCTCTTTTTCTATGTACATACTACTTTTCTCCTATGCCCTGGTTTGGAGAGGGAGAAAAGGAGTATAATTTCATTTGGGCCAGAGTTGCAGCATATTCTAATTAGTGACAAGCCGCTGTACTCAGTTTGTAGGGATATTTTTAAGAAAGATCTGGACAAATTCAAAATCAACAAAGAGGTAGAATAACGGTAGAAAATAGAAGCTTACGAAACATGGCCTGTGGGTGAAGTTTAAAAGAAGTGTTTGTTTAGAATTTGTGTTTATTTAAATGAACAAAGTCTGGGAGGAAACATAATAAAAGTCTTTGTGCATATAAAAAGTTGTTATAAATAGGATGGTGATTGCTTTTTCATTCCTTTTTTTTTTTTTTTTTGTTTAATTTGCTGGGAGAGTTATTTAGGTTACACATGAGGGAGAACTTTGCTGTAAAGATAGCTAGGTAGTGTAGCAGGCTACCCACACAAGTTAAAGAATCTCTGTTCCTGGCAGTTTTTAAAACAGGTTAAATACACATTTGTCAGTGGTAACCCAGATTTATTTTAACCTACACAGGACCAGAGGATCCATTCTAGCCCTGCTTTTTATGATGCCATAATTAAATCTGAGGATGTAATGTATTGTCTAGTCCTGAGTAAAACATCCTGAAAGGCAACATTTGCACTTATCTGTTCTTCAGCTTTTTGTCTGTGAACATCTTCTATGGGAAGAGCTCACCGTGTTAGAGAATTCAGGGAACATGGATTATGTGGTGCTTCACAACAAGAATCCCCAGTACAATATAATAGTACTTAGCATTTAACGTGGACTTTGCTCAGAGGCAGAGCTGCAGCATGATTAACTAATTACTGCTCAGTGAAACTTTGTCTACTTTCTATATACTCTCTGTACATCAGTGATATACGCATGCAGTGTAACAGTGTCTGTGCACCTACTGCCCATCCTGATTTCCAGAATGGCAGAACAGCTGGTTTCCATTCCCTGCTGCTGCTTTCTCCTATTCCAGCTGCTGCACTCAAATAACCTCCCTTCCCCAAGTGGGCTTCATATGGTTTGAAAGGGACTTAATGTACCTCAGTGCATAGGGAACTTTTGATGCATATTTCATCATGTTTCAGTTCTTTCTACAGGGAACACTGCATGTATAACAGATGTTCCCTGACTACTACCCTTTCCTGAAGGTGACATGCCCTTTTTTGTGTTTCATCTCTAATGTATATGGAGTTGGTAGGGCTTGCGTGGTATTAAAAAACACTGCTCCATGGCTGCCCCTGTGCTGCATGCCAAGCTATATTTAATTCCATCTGCTCCCCTCTGCAGCACGAAATGGAGAGGAGCATATGCCCAGTATAACCAAATCATACTGTGGCAAAGAAAAAACGCCTTCATTTAAGACAAGTAAATGTATTTTTAAAATTTATCATTTTAAAATTTAGGACCAGATTCTTCCAGCTTTTTTATACAAAAACTGTCTCATATAAATCAGTGGGGATGTTCATGTGAATACATGTGAAAAATCCTTCACCTATTAATGTTTCTTTTAATATTAATAGTGTATATGTATATGTAGCATGTGTGTGTTTATATATGTACACACACTCGTGCACAAATACAGAAATAAGACATTGTTAACTGATGTCCCTGAAAATTTGATTTTGCAATCTATATGGAAAATTGAAAGCTTTAAAGCATTGTATGCTTGTTTTAAAACCGCAAATATGAGAACAATTCACAAATTTGTTTACATAAAACACTGCTTTCATCATAAAGCTTGTTTTGGGGAAGTATAATACTACTGAGGCAAAAGCTGTCATTTAAAAATATAGTATACAGTTAAAAAACAGTATATAAAAAATGAAGGTTGTTACATATAGTTAATAAAGTATATTACTGTCCATATAATGTACATATATAACATTATATATATTATATAATTGCAGTGTCTGCTTAAATATTATAGGGATGTGCACCTTAGATTTTTAGAGGGTAGTCTATCAACTTAATTGTTTCTCAGAGTTTTGAATTAAATTCTTTATACAGAATTTTATTATCTGACCCATTTTTTGCTTTAACAAATGTGGTTCTTACATATAAAGTGCAATTTAGGTTGCACATTGGACATGATCTCTAGGCAGTTACACAGCCCAAACAACCTTTCAAGCTCT
The DNA here is from genome assembly GCA_002844005.1 of Limosa lapponica baueri. Taxonomy (NCBI): domain Eukaryota; kingdom Metazoa; phylum Chordata; class Aves; order Charadriiformes; family Scolopacidae; genus Limosa; species Limosa lapponica. Next base: position 335,860 of record KZ505842.1, read on the forward strand.
GAGTCAAACATACAGACTAAAAAGGACACAAAGTAGAATTGTGTCTGTTCTGATACTATGAAGAGACTTTTTCAGCATATCTGTAATCTGCGTGGCCTAGAGAAGCGTAAATTGGATCTGTGTGCACTGCTGAATGTGAATAGTTCTAGACTTCATGTGTGAGATTAGTTTTAGCACGTGGTATTTCTTTTCTACTTTACCAGTTTGATTTGAAGTGAGAATTCTGTCCTGTATCCCTGCGATATTTTGTTGATGTAAGCAAAGTTCACATAAAGACAATGCAGGTCTATATGTTCATCCAAAATAACTTCTAATTTAAAGAAGAAATAACTTTTCTTTTGTTCCACTCCCCCCGCCCCCGATATTTAAAATTCATACTGCACCCTTATAATAACTCAGAAAGTACCAGCTTCACATCTCTTTTATAGGAATATTTTACTTATAGTAGAAATTTTGAACATGCAATATGGGAAATCGTATTATGTGGCCCTAACAATGTGTACCTTTTGAGCAGCCACTCCTATATTATTCTCTATGAAAAAACTGTGACATACTATGAAATCAATTTCTGTCAAATTCTCAGCCTGATTTCTTTTATAGACACAGTGTTTGCCCATAGGGAAATGATTTCAAAAAAAGGCAAATTAAAAGAGTTTGACTAAAACATTTGTAAGATTTGTGTCTATGTTATAAAACATAACAAAGTCGAATGTGACCCTGGGTTATGTCAGGTGCCACTTCCTTTCCTCTCTGTTCTCAAGTCAAAGTTTTATGACCCAACAATGCCTGGGTGCACAGGAAAGGCAGATGTTTTTGAGGGGAAATGTATTGAGTAGAGAGGGATGAAGAAAGAAAACTACATTGAACACTACGACTATTGCTGTGAGGAAAGCTTTAAATGCAGCTTAATATGCCAGTGCACTGAAACTACTTTTTGCTTCTAAAAAGTACCGCAGAGTAGCCAGAACACACTACTGAATTGTACCATAAAAATTAAAAAAAAAAGAACATGTAAAATTCATAATGCATATCCTTAAATCACTGGAAATACCATGCAATAGTGTAAAATATATATATATATTTATTTTTTTTTTGCATTCAGGCTTATAATAAACAAATAAGGACATTCTCAAAACATATAGTTTGATGGGATAACACTGGAAACTTCACATATTAATGTATGGTAAAATATATTAAAGATTGCAACTGTCCCCAAAGCAAGCACTATTATATTTACTTAGTACACTTAAACTTAACATTCATTACAATTTTCAACTGATAAGAAAACATTAATAAAAATGCAAATTTTGAACAGAAGTATCCAAAACTTTGAAGCATGTAGTAAAAACTCAGTTATCATTGTACAGTTATTTCAAACTAAGAGAATTTAAGTAGTTTGGACTTCCAAAATAAATCTTATCTCAAAATTTTCTGCCTTCATGATATTTCTTGAAAAATAAAATCCCACAAAATGTTTAAGCCTAGTTATTGATATATAGTTATAAAATTTGTGAATTTTGCAATACTTCTGGAACACAATTCACTTGACCTGTTTTAGATGAGTCACACCCTCAAATGCTCATTCCTCTCTACTGTCAGTAAAAGATGACTAACTTAGATGGGGTTCAATAATAGTGGATATCTAAAGTTATGAAAGATGAATTGCAGTTCATTGTTTTTTGCAGGACCCAGCTTTTTGCACAATGGGCATTGTTAATCCCATCTTTTTGGCTTCCACGTCTCTTATTCAAGTTATAGATGTTAATGGTTCCAGCCCAGTTTTATCCTGAAGTTATCATCACTAATTTGTGCAGCAAACCTTTCCCATTTCATCAGAATCATGATATGGAGGTTGTGATTCTCTTTTCCATGTGAGAAATATGATTTCTGTTTGCACAGCTGTTGTCCCCTCTTCCCTGTATTTGCAGTTGGGAACTGTTTCTTCACTCACAAAATTGGGTGCCTGTGTAAGGTTTATAGCTTTCAGTGCTTTGCTTAAATATTCGTCTATTTGGCTTTTCTTTTGAATTCTTATGGCCAAATTGCTGGCGCCAGAAGCAATAAAAAATAATGTGTTAGAGGTTTAAAATTAGAATCTGAGATCAACCTGTACTTTGGCTTCTAAAAAGTCCTATGTGCTGAAATACTTTACTGAACTGACTCACAGAAAAGTAAAGAGATGGTCTTAGATTACACAGACTTCTACTTAAAATCAAAATAAATTAACATATTTTCCTGACTGTGGCAACTATTATAATTTAAGTTAATTAAACACCAAGGAATGAATAAAAACATATTCATTTAAGGATTAACCTCTATATAAGATATCTGTACCTTACAGAGTGTTAATCTTCAGTAATTTTTTATAATTTGGTTAGCTGAAGTAATTCATGATCGTATTAAACGTAACTTCTTATTACATCTAAGGCAGTTCTTGTATGTTCATTAAATAGCAATGGGTTCTGGAATAGCTGTTAATCCCTGGCAAATACATTTAAGAATCAACTGGCGTTTCATAAACATACAATAACAATCCCATTATATCTATGTAAATATTTATTTAAGATGCTGAGGGTCTATCCTGTTGTGTCAAACACACTGTAGTATGTGCCGTTATTGGTGGTAAGGTGAGGTTTATCTGCAGGAGTACACCTGCCACTCTCATCTCAACTCCACCACCAGAGTCAGCTGCTGGAGATGTTGCACATGCTGACATAAAGAGGTCTCCTTCTAACCTTTCTGCACTGAATCCCTGAAAGAGATGATAAACTAAACTAAACTAAACATATATTCATACAGCTACATGAATCTCAGAGTTTTCTGCCAAATAGCTGTGTGAACTGGGGTTGTCATTTTTTTCCACACTTGTAGATGACCTGGCTTTGCCAGCAGCAGAGATAGATCACAATATAGATCTGGTCTCACAAGTTGCTATTTAGCATCAATGTTATTACTAGTGAACACAGACTGCTTTCTTACAAGGCTCATGCAGATGAAGATAGAGCTGTATTTTTGGCAAATTGAACGAGATTGTCAAGAATGTGTTACATATTTTCTCATGTTCAGAGTAACCTTAATAACAACTATTTAATTCTGTAAGTTCCCCTCAGAACTATATCAGAGAGTAAATCATATGTGTTGTACATCAGCCAAATATCTTTTTTTGGTCAAATACCTGTCTTTTGCTTTTGTGTTTGCTCTTTTAACTTTGTTAACTGATAAACAAGTAGTGAGGTAATCATTCCATCTGGATTTTATTTTCCTCCTCGAGGTAGTCAGGTTACTTTGGGAAATTGGACTACTTTCTTCTGATAATTTAGTTTCCATTTTTTTTATCCACAACATGACCTTTTTAAAAAAAAAAAATTATTTACTTTTACAGAGGAAGAGAAGATGGAGAATACATTTAGAACAAAACCAAACAAAACTCATCCATTTTATAACTGTTTTATTTTGTTAAACCCTTAAGTAGACAGTTTTTAATAACTATAAATTTATATTTCAGAAATTATGGGAAATGTAATTCAAATTAAGATCCTATCATACTAATTTATGCTTTAATTTACAGTTCACAAAATATTCCAAGTTTATCTAGTTTACATAGTGGGAAGGTAAAAATGTGCATTACTGGAAGTAGCATCAAACTTCCTTTAAATTGCAGCTTTACACAGCTTTTCATATGTCCATATGTTGTCTTGTACCGTTATACATCAAAAGAGTTAACATTGACCAATTTAGCCTCTGAACATGATTTCTGATTTGGGCTTTAGACCCCTCAGCTTTTTGAAAGTTAACTAAGTTTTTTATTTCCTTTCTCAGAAAATCATCAGAAAATTTCATGTTAATAAATGTAAGAATTACATAACCTATTGTTGAAAACAATAGAACAGAACAGATTTTGAAAAGGAAGTTCAGCCTAAAACAGTAAGTTAATAATAATACTGATCATAATAAAGAAATATTGAGAAGGTAGCCAAATTTTCTGTTGTACATATGAAATTCTTAACGATACTTTCTGTGACTTTTCATAATCCTGGTCCCACCTGTCTTTTTCTATATCACTCTTTTAGCATAGACCATAAAATGTTACTCCTGTAAAATGTATGTTATGTAGAGCAGTCATGCAGTTAACTACATACACATTTGATTTTATTAAACTAAATTCTTAATAAGGAATTCTTTTAATTTTTCTGGTGCAGATATTTTAATATCTTTTATTAAACTTAACTAAGCTAGTACTTAAAAATAGCTCCATGACATTCAGAATAATGGATATGAAAGCAAGAGTAATAAAAATTGCTGGGAAGGTGCAGTGCAAGCGCTGATTCAGCGACTACCACGGTGATTTAAACATTTTCTTTAGTATGTAAGATATTAATCTGTAGGAATTTAAAAACATACAAAAACAACCCTATCTAGTAAGGGTTGAGACATGGAAGTCACTGTGAGGTAACAAAGTACAGCTCATCATGCAGTCTATGGTAACTGTACTATGCGTATGCCCTTCACTTACACTAGCTGAAGGTAATTCAATCATCTACCTAGATGTAGCATCTGAGTCACCTTGTAGAATTTCCTGTCACTGAAGCGATTGCACAAAGACTTTAGGACAGTTACACCCCTGTGCAATTAAGGGTCGAAAGAAAATAATGCAAGAAAATAAAAAAGACATTTTTCCATCAAACCTGGGTGGATTTTTGTTCCATGAATTTGCCTAATTGTGTGACTTTGCATCCATAATGTCCTGCACAATGATCTCCACAACTTACTTAGGTGTGTGAACAAACATACTGCTGTTGATTGAAACCTGCCACCTGATAATTTCATTGAGAGTGCCTAGTTCTTGCTTTAGGAGAAGCAGTAAATAAGTGTTTCCTATTAGTCTTCCTAGTGACAATCACGATTCAAAAATCTTTTCATATTTTCCCTTTGTTGTGTTTTCTCTAAGCTAAAAAATCATAGTCTATTTAATCTCTTCTCTTACGAAAGCCTTTTCATAACTTTGATCATCTTTGCTGCCCTTTTTTATCTTTTCAGTTCTATTATATTCTTTTGAACATGGCATGAACAGAATTGCATACAGAAGTGTAGACACAGCAGCTGTGGATTTAAACAGAGTAATGTTTTGTGTTATAATCTCTATTCCTTTTCCAAGATGTCTTCCAATTCAAACTGATCTCTTGATGAGCTACGAGCTGTCATCTTCATTTAACTGTCCAAAAAAAATACAAAGATCTGTTTTAGAGTCCATAGTTTGTGTGCTGAGAGTTGCCACTGGTTTTTGTCATGTACATTACCTGCATTTGTTGACACTGAATCTCACGTGTCATTTTATTGTAGTCATTCAGTAGCATGACATCTATCTGCAGCTCTTCACAATCATTCTCAGATTTTACTACTCACATTTGTCTGGTACCAAAGTTAATTTAAGTGATAGTGTTACAATGTTCCAATTTCATATTTGGGTTCCATATGGTCTGCTGATTTGTTAGGAGTCATTTTACCTATTTTCTCAAAAATTTAGTCTATTAATCTTTCAGTTGCAGGCAGTTTTTATGACTCATTTCTATCCCCAAAATAAATGCATTGTGGGAATCTCCCTAGGCTCATTCTTTTCAAACCTATTTTCCTTTTTCTTTTTCTTTTCTTTTTTTTTTTTAGGAGTGGGTACTTGCGATCTTTTTTTCAGTGTTGTATTATCTGCTGGTTTTCTGTCAGCCCTACTGATCTGCTGATTCTTTGGCAGGCTTTCATTTTTTTCTGTTTTTTTGTTTTTTTTTTTTTAATTCTCCTCATTGCTTGCTATGTCATGCACAAACTATCTTAAAAACCTTTTCCATCCTTCCCTGCAATATTGTAACACTTTATTTGTCTGACTTTATGCATTTTTCTCTTCCAAATTTGCACACAGTTTCCTCTTTTTTAAGAGTATCTTTTTACTTCTAATGGCCTCCTTGACTCTACTGTTTCACCTTGCTGGCTATTTTTCTGTCCTTTAAAAGTGTTTTTGATAAGTGGTATACAGTTACTCTGAACTCCTAGTACAGTATCTTTAAGCAGTCTGTCATGCTATCTGCAAGCATTTAGTCTTTTAGTTGTCCTTTTCAACTTGCTTTTAAAAAGCTTTGTCATGTTCAGGTAGTTCGCTTTTTTTTAAGTAAAATGTTACTACAGTATTTTTTTTTTTGGTCTTTTTCTTTTCTACAAGAGACATTGAATTTGATTGTTTTATGGCCAGCGTTGCAGTGTAGCATGTAGATAATTAGATTTTCAATGTGGCCTGTTGAATGCTAAAAAGTAAATCAAGTAAGCAATGTTTATCCTCTTGTGGACTCTTCTGCTAGTTGTTTTAAGTGCAATGTACTTAATCATTCCTATATAATTTGTATCTTGGCATTATAATTACAATGCGTTCCACTGGGTATTTTCTTTCTACTGCCTCTGTAAGGTATCTGTTAGATCACATTCCTCACTTAGAACCAGCTGCTGCAGTTCTTATTTTTTAGACTTAAAAACTATATAAAATCAAATAAATATTTGGTTTTGGTCTGGTGACCAATTTTTATGTGTCCTCTTCACTTGGAATTTTTTTTGCTGAAATTTTTCTTTTTTTCCCTCTCCAAATATGGTTAACTTTTACTCTAGCTTTTTTGTTTTTTTTTTTTTTTTTCTTTTTTGGGTGCACAGTTTGTGACTTCACTGTAGCTGACCAGTGATCTGAGATAACGTGTTTTGCTATGCCTGCCACTTGTCTTTAATTTAAAAACACTCTCTTATAACCAATTCAAATGTCACCAGCCATTTTTCTGTGCTGGTTTGCATGATAACTACCCTTCTTGGATGTGTTCCATTCATTACAAACATTTCCTTAGTTACTAATTAAAATATACTTTCCTCTTATCTAAGTCAATTTTCAACCCAAAAAAGTATAGAAGATTTAGTGTCTAAAATCGGAAAGTAGAAACAGAATCTTTGCAGAAATGTGGGAATATTGCAAAGATGTGATGTCATTTTCATTTATTTCTTAGGCCATAACAGAAAGACAGGGGAAGAAAAAAAAAGAAAAAAGAAAAAGAAAAACCCTCCACATTTATTCCAAATCAATTATAGAGAGATCCATAGCTATCTCATTTTCATCTTGAATTTTATCTTTCATTTGTGAGTCTATTGACTCAAGTCTGTCTCTTCATAATGAATTTTTATGAAAGAGAGACTTGGTAGTTATACCTGTTACTAGCATTCAAGTAAAAATGCATTTTCCTTCCTTTTTCTGGAAAAAAATCCCACCTTATATTGGTAGTCTCCAATGGCTGCCACCAATTTCCTGTTTTCAGCTCCTGATTTTTATTCTCACACTTCTTGGAAGTTTTGGCAAATAGGAATAACATTTTTAAGTACATGTAGTGGCAATGTCCTTTCTTGCTTGGTGTTTCAGTAATAATGCATATCAAAGATAATATTTTAATAACATTTTTACCATTCCTCTGTTATACAATTTGCCAAATGCTTATTTTAGGTTTGTTCCTTACCTTGTCATTTTGACTTTCCTCACCCTTGAAAAAATACTGGCAGAGTTCTTTCACAAGTTATTGTTGCAGAATTCCACTCAGGAATGCAAACATCCATTATTACTATTTTGCTTATTCTAGCACGATTCTGAATGGTTTTGGTTTTTTCTACACTGGAACAGCTGTGAAAATTGTCCAAATTAGCATTACAGGTGGATTAGACAAATCACTTTAAATCTCTTTATAGATATCTTTATTTGGGCTTAAAATACACTTAGTTTGGCTGATCTTAAATTGGTTCCAAAGTGAATGAGAGTAAAGTAAATAAGGACCATTTTATTTCTGAATAGGAATAAGACTAAAAATAAAGAATAAGAGTGTACCAACAAGAATTTAAGAATATTCACATAGTGGTTTAATGAGATTGAACAAATCTCCTTTAAGTTTGTCTGTTTAACTGATAAGGATTAATTTTCCAGAGTGTTTCAGTGTAGCCTCAGCCAGAAGTACATGTGATCTTACGTACTCTGGTGTTCACAGATGTGCTGCGGAGGTCTTTCATCAAAGCGATATCTCAGGCTGCTTGTCTACCTGATGTCCACTCCTGCTTTATGGACTGTGGTGGGATCTGTTTGGGTTGCTGTGGCTCCTGACTATGCTTCCATAGCTTCATGGGGTTTGCTGCAGTTTCGTGGCTGGGTCTGGTAAAAGGAGAGTCAGAAGACACCAAAGAAGCATCTTAATCCATCTTTATCCACCGTTGCTCCGATCCTGTCAGATAACACCCTCATAGCTTTACCTTGTGCAAATAAACCATAGGTACTCTGATCCTGAAACTGAGCTTCATGATCTGACTACAGACATACTTGTTGTCTCTTCTACCCTGCAGAATAGAAAAGTCACCTGCTTTTGTAACTTCCGAGGCTCTTTTTCACACAGTTTTTGTGAAGGTCCAAGGTAAAATCTAAGAAGATCAGAAGGATCACACAGCTGTGATTCCTGACTATGCTGACTTCTGAATCATGTCTAAAACAGCCTGGCAGAGTGATAGCTGGCCCAGGCCAAATGTGTGCCCCATATCATTCCAGTTGCATCAACGTTATAGGTAGAGTAGTTACATGGTATAGACAGTTTCCTGCTGTGGCATTTTTACATTTACTAACCCAGATCCAGCCAAAGAATCCATAGAGCAAGAACCAACATTTTGAGCTCCACAGAGTGCCGCTCACATCTTCTTAGACAAGGATAGGAATCTCTCAGTTTATCTGAGGAGCTTTACATTTTTTCTTAGATTCTCATTCAATTATTATACATATTCATGTGGAACCTTAGGAAAAGCAAACTTCTTTCCATTTCTTTTTTAAAAAGAGGTTACAATAAAACCTGAAACTTGTGGAATATTTGACCCAGTCATATCCCGTTAATAGCTTGCTTGCTGATTCAAACAAGCAATGCCATCAATCCTGTATTCAGGATTTCCTTACTGAAAAGAACAAAACAGGTTTGAATGTAAAGCTATGGTACACTGCACTGTCAGGTTGAACAGCTCAAAGGTAGACAAGGATACCTGCAACTCTGTTCAGCTGAGCTTGAATTCCACCCTGATGCATGCTGAGAATTAGCATTATATGCTTTATTCTCAGTGGTGACTGCCAGCCGTGTAACTCTTCAAGCATATCCTGCCATTTGTTCTATCCAGCAGAAATGGTTTTGATTTCAAAGTAGCTCTTCCAGCTATTTTGTGGGAATAGTGTGCAAGGAGAGTGAGGCTGGGCAAACAATAAATAAAAATTGACAGTAGTGTTATACAAAAGGAAACAGAATTACTCCCATTTCCTTGTAAAACACGTGAAGATATAAAAAATGTTAAAGTTATTTCTAGTGAAATGATAAAGACTTGGTCTAGTGGAAGGTGTCCCTGCCCATGACAGGAGGGTTGGAACTAGATGACCTTTCAGGTCCCTTCCAACACGAACCATTCTATGATTCTATGATACAGCATTTTATTAAGTACAGTATGCTAAAGTCAATAGGATTCAGATCTTACCTACCACTTAATTACATAAAAGGTGTCTCTTTTTACAGCCTGTGAAAACCAGCTACCTCAATCTTTTAGATATCGACTTGACCAGACTGTGAGACCTGTTTGTTCTCAACTGCTCACTGGGACAAAATCCAGGATGGGACCCCACACCTCTGTTGAATTCATTTTTATCTCACTGCACCCTGGTGCCCATTAGAAGAATAGAAATTAGGATGTGGATGGGGAGCTGGAGGCAGTATGTACATCCTGGTAGATCCACACCATATAAGTTTGATTCAGCCATGGATGTGTTAATTACAGGCTCAGCTTTCCAACCCTTAGCTTACAGACATGGCATGTTTTATTTACTGCTGTTTAGCTTCAGTTTTTGTTTACTTTCGTTATTATTCTTGCTTTGATTACTTCCTCAGTGTAGGAGAATCCGACTGGAGCCCCTGTTTATTTCTTGTGATGTGTCTTTTCCATCAAATGACAGCCATCAACTTAGAACATTTTATTTCTAGTCTTGAGAGCTTCACACTCGTGAGAGTGGCCTAGAGGGACACAGCTGTCTCATTGTGCAGTGAACAGAGAATTATTCTCAGATGCATCCTGCTCAGCAAAGCCTTAAATATTGTGGCCAGGTTCTTGAACTGGCATTGAAAGTAAATTAAGAACCAGTGGAAAATACGAATTGTTGATATGATAGGTTGTGGTAGATTGTCCTTTTAAACAATTGATTTTCTTGTTCTGTGCATATTATGCTTGTGTTCCTGACTGATTTCTACATAATGCTAACTACAACAGTATGAGCAGGAAGACATTATCACACTGATGGTGGTTATCAAATCCATTTCTTTTTAAAAAAAAGACAATATTTACTGAGGTAAAAATGAGGAATTCCTGTTCTTTTCTCTGCATGCCTAATGAGAACTTGAGACTTTGTACTACTTGGGTAAACATACAGTATACAATTCAAGGAAACAGAAGACTTTCCTAACATAGATATTCGGAATGTTCTTTTTTCTTTCATCATCATACCCTTCTGCAGCTGGCTGACCTTGAACCAGCTATTTTTTGCCTTTCAGATTTTATGATACCTTTCTGATGACACTCCTTCAGAAGCAGATGTAAGGCTAGGGTCCCTTAGTTTGTGGCTTGTAGCAGCTGTACCTATACTGTCTTCATAAGGCATGTAGAAAGCATGTAACTTGTGGTCCCAGATTACTTGGGCAGACACGTGTCCCTGCTGTGAAGAACTCACATCTTAGAAGTGTCTTCTGTGACCAGCTTTTTTGGCAGTGGAGGCAGCTATTGCCTAGGAAGGAGGATTCCTAGGAAGACATTAATATGTTTAAAACAAGACGGAAACTTTTAACATTAAAGGGAGAGATAAAAATGTGTGTGACTGTCCATGATAAGTGTTAGCTTCTGATGACCACATGGTCCATCACAGTCTCTCCAGTTAAATTCACCACTTTAAAAAGTTAATTTCACCACTTTAGTGGTGAAAGTTAATTTCACCACTTTACCTGGTCTAAATCAGTTAAACAGACCTTGTTCCATCAATATGATAGGTTCCTCTTTCTCCAGCTGGGGATTTTAAAGGAGAGAGGGCTCATGTGGTCCTGCAGCAAGCCAGTTCAGGAAAGTAAACTGACAGAAAACTATTTTGATTTTTTGTCTGGTCTTTTAGCCACTTGAATCTGCTCACCATAACATTAAAAAAAAAAGGGTAGAAACATATTCAGAGTGGATGCCAGGCATAGCTTTACATATTGTGGAACCACAGCCTAAAGAAAAGAGAAGCTTGCTTCTGTCAGAACTAGATCTTTTCTAATGATGTTTGATAGCCCAAAGGTCAGGAATCCATACTGCAAAGCTGCTTAAAGCAAAACAAAAAGATGGCAGCTGCCATGGTTTTTTTTACTCCTCTGGGTAAAAATCTTATTTTTTACCAAATGAAGAAGTGGACAGTTACTTCAGCTTGTTGCATTTTATACAGTTTTATGGAATTAGACACATATTCTGGCACAGAATTTTTTATGTGCATTTTCACAGATGCTGCAACAACAACCAAAAAAGGCCTTCATTCATCTTCTGAAAAAAATCACATCCTTTGAACAGAAGTTCCTGCTAGATATAGGCAAGATGTTGCAAGGTAGTCTCAAATTATTTTACAATATCTGTTCCTGCAATTTTGTCCTATTTTATTTTATCTTTCTAATCTAAGGCATGAATGAATGCCCATTCTGAGTATGCAAAAAATGAAGGTCTTAAGTTTAAGTAGTAGGTTGGATTTTCAAATTACCAACCAGAATTACAGCAAAATGGAAACTATCGTGTAAAGTATGAGACATCAAACTCTTAAACTGAATACATTCATATTATGACATATTTTAAATTAAATTATAAATCTTATTTAAATATAAGAGTTTAAAAGTTCCACTATTGTTCATTATTTATTGTTTTATGTTTGTATTACAGGCCTAATCAGATTACAAGTTCCCTTTTGCTATTAACTACCCAAGCAAATGCGTACTTTCATTATTCTGGACTGAGCAAATGGTGCAAATTTCTGCTCAGCTTTTACTTCTGTTTAGAGTAATGACTTTATGTTCTCCCATCTTAAATTGGACAATTATAAGGATATCAAAGAATAATGTGTTTTTCTTGCAAACCATGAATGGCTACTGTGAAATTATTTGTTTCCCAACAGAAAATTCATATTTGGACTACAAACAAACAAATTTAAAAGAATTTAAAAGATTCCAACTTCTATAGCAGTCAGATTTTGCAAATGAAATATAAGTGCAGATACAATGCACCTAGTCAAATGTGTTAAAATCCGAAGGTGCTAATAGCAAACTTTAAAATTATTGTTATTGAAGTAGTCTAGATCAAGAAGTTAGACATTCCACTTTTAAAGCATGAGTTTTTTTAATGTCTCGAGTATTAGAGGAGGTAGATTATGAAAGAATTATAAAGGGAAATCTACATTGGGAGCCACTTCTAGTTCCAATAGGGGTGCTAGACTGAAATTTTCCCCTTAGTAGGAACAAGAAGAAAAAAATCAGGCATGAGTGCTGCCAGTACTTTCATGTGTTTGAATTCTTCCCACATCTCCAGTTGATTGACATCTTCAATAAGCTGTTAATGACCCACTCCATTTGCTTTAAATGAGCCTTAAATTTTTAGATCTGGTGTAGTTTTGTAGGAAGTTGGAATTAAGTAGATTTAATTGCCTTTTTTCAGTTTTTGTTTTTGTTTTTGTAATTCATCATTCAAAGGAGCAGTATGCTTTGCCATCATAATAAGGTTTCTCAGTAATTTTTTCTTTGATTTGAGTTCTAGATGCAAAACTGTGTACTAGCTATAATGAATCAGTATTCTTACCCGAACTAGGCTGTATGTGTTAGGTACCAGTTATTCATAAAATAAGAGCTTTTCTCACGCTGGCTTTCAGTGTTTTAAAGTAGTAATTTAAAGTAGTAATAAAAAAAATAAAGTAGCCCCTTGGATAGGGCTGTGAGTATGTTGGAAATCAAAGGTGACTCTGGTTCTGTTCATGAGATGGGCTGGTACTGCATTTTTATTACTGTATTTGCTTTCCTTGTACTTTGGTAGCTTTAGTCCCTGGGGCACAGAGCCGAGAAATATAGATTGTAAATATCATGCCAGATAAGGAAAACAACGTAAGTGATGATGCAAAATGTATTGTCTCTGACAGTGAACAAGCAGAGACGGGCTTGTGTAAAACAAATTTTTACAGTCCGACTGTGATGGGCTATTCTCACCACAGTGATACCTGCTGAGGAGCTGTGTTATATTTAGTTGCATTGTAATAGCATTTCTTTCAAGAAATGATTTACATATCTGTAGAGAAGTGATGGTATAGGCAACCATGGCTGTTAGCATGCAGTCAACATTTTATATTCAGGCATGAACGTCTATACTGGTGCCAGACACTAGCTAATCTGTGATTGTGATAGAAGAAAAATATTGACAAGAGGGATGGGAAGTGGGGCACTGGGCATCAAAGTGCCTATCAAAGACTTTATTTCTGCAAACCAAATAGCATGTGATCTTTCCCCAATAGGAATGAATAAAAACTTAGAAGACATGATAATTAGTGAGCTATTCTACTTCTGATCATGTTGGGCATTCATATGGGCAGTACTTCACCATATGAAATCTGAACTCAGTCTCCTGATGAGTCCTTATTAATAGTATAGTCCCTATGCAGTCAACTTTCCACAAATATGTATGCTAGGTTATATTTGCATAAGGTGGAGTGTATACAACAGCAGATTTTACGTCTGTGATATCGAGGATGGCAGTCCATATGGTCTTGAGCAGAGAACAGATCCCCGTGCCTCTCTGCATAACCTCTGCAGTCTGTACCTCCCGTCAGAAGGAGGATAGCCATGGATTGCACTTATCTGGTAGACCACACTTTAGCCACTGCACTTTAGAGGGAAGGGAGTATGCCATTAGCTGAGTTAAAATGAAATACAATATCTGGTATAAAGTAGTCACTATGCTCTCTGTGACCTCATCCCTGCAAGGCAGCAGCTAATCAGTGTTATCTGGTGGGGTCTTTCTGTTATGTCCCCTCTCTACAATTCCTATCTGCTCAACAAATGACATATGATCTTTCATCTGCCTTTGTGCTTCCAATAAGCATAAAGTCTGATGTGGGGGGCAGGAGAAGAAGGAGACTAACCTTTTCAGCTCGATTACAGAGAGAACAATTTGTTTTTGTAATTAGAGCTCAGCAGTGATCTCTGTTTATTTCATTGATAGTCAGCTCGGTGTAAACAGAACTCAATTTTGACAACTGTTTAGCTCACGGCACAGTTTTAAAGTATTAAAGGATAATGGAAGACTTATTAGATTAGCTTTTGCCATGATCTTTTAGTGTCCCAGATAATTATTATTTGTGATACAGCTGAATGGTTTAGGCTTGTATTATTATTATGCATGCATTTCTGTGTAATACTTTATGTACTGTTGATGGGCACTAAAATATGCATTAGGAAGTAAACATTTAGTCAGATTGCACAGATATTAGTGGTGATTTCAAGTGGCTCAAATTGGTCTTTTTGTGAATTTTATTTCATTTCCGTCATAACAGTTCTTAGTTCCTGGCTTTTCTTTTTTAAACTAATCAGTTCAATCATCATCTTCGTCACCATTATTATTACTCTTAATCATTCTTAATAACACTTGTGTGACTTCTACCACACTCCTTTGATCCAAGCATTACATTGCATTTCTCCCCCAGCATTTTACTTTTAACATTCCCCCTGTTTCATGTGTTTTGGTGTTTTTGCATATTTTTTCTTCCACTATCACCTTTTCTATCTTTCTTATTTAGTATTTCAGATCATTCCTGCTAGTCACATACTATTTTTCACCTTGGTATTTGATTTTCCCTTTTATTACCTCTTAATTATGAAATGTTGCTTCTATCTCTGATCTTATAATTATTTTTTTACCTTTTGATCACCTTTTTTCCTATTTTGCATAAGGGATGTCTTTTTAATCTTTTTACTACTTTTCCCTACATGGTTTTCCCTTCCTTATTCTTTTTTTTTCTGGCTAACTTCATTCTATTAATTTGACTCCCTCTGATCAGAAACATTGCTTCTAATCTTATTTTTTATTTCTAGGAAGAAGTTTGTATGCTTGTTTACAGCTACATGATTTTCTTTTTTTTAGAAGGCTAGGTTTGCAACTTCTTGGCAGTTCTCTATAGATTAGGGCAATACCTTTGAAGGTGATTACATTATCATCCTGGACATAGCCTAAATTACTGGAATACATGAGCAAGGAAAGAAATTATATGGAGTTTTCACATTTGAATAATTGCACTTTCTTTTAAGGTGCATCAGGAAAGTGAGTCTATGTCAGTGACTAAGTGGGTACATTTAACAAAACATGAGTGAAATACAGTTGTATTTTCATCTCAGTCTCCAAATGAACATTGGTGGCTCATGTTATGAAAGCACAAAGATTGCTTAGGGCAAAGAGAGCTCTGTCAAGGTTAATGGCCCCAAATCCTTCCTGCTCTAAACATATTTTAATTTTTGTTTGTTTTTTTTTTGTTTGTTTCCAGATTATTTTTTAAATTCGTTCTTCAAAACAAGAATCTGACAGGAAAAAAGTGTAATAGCAACTGTATTCTGTGATCCACCTCACTGTTTGTCTTTTATTTATTAATCTTTATACTGCAGTCTTTCCAGTGTGTTACCATCTAGCAGGATGGTTTGCTGCTATTTTTGTTCATATTAGTTATGTCATGGTTATGATTAGTATTCTTGTTCATTCTGGCAAAATGTAGTAACTTAAAAGCTTCCAGGCCTTTCAGCCATGTTTGCAATTTGGAAGTGAAAGCCATGTATCTGTTTCTAAAGAAATCAGGCTTGTCAAATGGGCACAGTGCAAAAGAGGAGATTGTTATCATCACTTTACAGCAGGGAAAAAGAAAGGATTATAAATATATATGCACTCCTTGCACATATGCTGCCAAGTTATCATAAAAAGAGCAGGTAGTTCTCTGAAAGTCAACCGTTTCCCACATGGCTTTTACTGTGTATTAGATATTCCTATTCATTCTGTTGATACTCATCACAGCAGTATCTGAGTACCTCCCAGTGGTGTATTAAGCTCTTGACTTAAGATCTCTCATTTCTCTCCAGAAAGCAAAAACAGCTGAGTGCCTCAACTTTAAATTAATGCATTTTTGGTAGCCTATGTCCCAAAGGACTCCAAATCTAGTTAAAATTTGTCATTCTGGTTGAACTAGGAAGTACTATATCGAGATATATGACATTTCATCTGAGAAAGTGAATACTTGAGCAAAGGCAGGTCACTTTCTGCTTGACTGAGACAGCTTTGTAGCCAACCAGCAAAAAAGGGAAAATATTATTTATAGGTTGACTTTTGTGAAAACTTCATATCAACAAAGAACACAAAAGTTAAGATACATGATTTATATAATCATAGAATCATATAGTGGTTTGGGTTGAAAGGGACCTTTAAAGATCATCTAGTCCAACCCCCTACTACGCACAGGGACTTACTACCCTCATAGTAAAAAATTTCTTTCTGATATCTAATCTAAATTATCCTTCTTTCAGTTTAAAACCATTACCCCTTGTTCTGTCACTACAGGCTCTACTACAAATATCTTTCTCCATCTTTCTTATAAGCCCCCTATAATATATTGATAGGTTGCAATAATGTCTCCCCTGGAGTGTTCTCTTCTCCTGGCTGAACAACCCCAACTGTCTCAGCCTTTGTTCAAAGTAGAGGTGTCCCAGTCCTCTGACCATTTTTGTGGTCCTCTTCTAGACCCTCAATAACAGATCCAAGTCTTTCCTGTGCTGGGGACCCCAGAGCTGGATGCAGTACTCCAGGTGGGGTCTCACCAAAGCGGAGTAGAAGGGGAGAATCGTCTCCCTTGACCTGCTGGCCATGCTTCTTTTGAAGTAGCCCAGGACATGGTTGGCTTTCTGGGCTGCAAGCATACATTGCCAGCTGGTATCCAGTTTTTCATCCACCAGCATCCCCAAGTCCTTTTCTGCAAGGTTGCTCTCATATTCACCTTCTAGTCTGTATTGATATCGGGGATTTCCCTGACCCAGGTGCAGGACCTTGCACTTGGCCTTGTTGAACTCCATGAGGTTATCTTTTTCCTTATTTTCGGTAGCTAAACTAGAGAGAGAGAGTTTACTCCAAAAGTATTTTAGTTTCTATATTAAGAATTTAACCTGAATTTCCCTCTGGAAGAGCCTCTTTTTTTCCATCGAGTAGGTCGGGAGCATCAAAATGCTAACTTCTAGTTTACTTATCTAAGCAATGCAGCCTTCCCAGAACACAGACTATTTTAGTCTTTATAGTGGTACGATTTCACCCCCAGAAGACTATAGTATAGTTGTGAGAGCTTCACAATACTTCTGTGAACCATTTACTCCGCTGAACTAGTAAATATTCCTTCATCTGCTGATCTTGTCCAAGTATCTCCCTGGTGAAGGTAGCATCATTTTCCTGACATAAAAAGAGGTAAAGCTGTCTGCTACATGCAAGCTGTTGGCTTTTCAGTCCATACCAGGTGAATTATATCAGCTAATATATATGATATATCATCTAATCATGATATATAGATAGGACCTGAAAGTACACTGATAATTATACTGTTCAGCACAAATGCAGATCTTAGTTGTGGTGGATATGTTCTATTATTGCTCATTTCTGACAAAAAGGTATAGCATATTCTCCCTAGATCAAACAAGCTAGACAGATCTCATGGTTGACAGTATTAAATAATGCAGACATATAGGAGCATAAGAATAATGAATGTCTCATCTTTCTCTTTAGATCTACCACCTGTGTACTGTCAAGTCTATGCTGTGACCCAAGTCCAGACTGAATTTTCAAGAATATTAAACTTGTTAGATTTTTTTGGTTAATTAACGTTTTACTGAACTTGCTCAGGATCTAGATGGTTGGATAGTGAATGTCAGTTTGTTACAGTTGGTGAATCTCTTAACATTTTTTAGAATACTGTTTTTGCAAAGAAAGGAAAGATTACTTATTTGACTGTCTGTTCTAGTTAAGGATCAGTATCAGCCAACTTCCAGTTGTCATTGTTTGTCTTCCTAAACTGCAAAGGGCATAATTCAGATTTTTGGATCACCAGTTTCTTAGGGTACGATCCTCTTTTTTAGTGAATAGCTATACTGAATTTCACTGAATTTCATAGAATCATAGAATGGTTAGAGCTGGAAGGGACCTTAGAGATCATCGAGTTCCAACCCTGCTGCCATGGGCAGGGACACCTCCCACTAGACCAGGTTGCTCAAAGCCCCATCCAGCCTGGCCTTAAACACTTCCAGGGATCGGGAACCCACAACTTCTCTGGGCAACCTGTTCCAGTGTCTCACCACCCTCACAGTAAAGAATTTCTTTCTGGTATCTAATCTAAATCTCCCCTCTTCCAATTTAAAACCGTTACCCCTTGTCCTGTCACTAGTCTTCCTGACAAAGAGTCCCTCTCCAGCTCTCCTGTAGGCTCCCTTCAGATATTGGTAAGCTTCTATGAGGTCTCCCCGGAGCCTTCTCTTCTCCAGGCTGAACAACATACAAAGTTCCCTCAGCCTTTCCTCATATGACTTATTCTCTAGACCCCTCACCAGCTTGGTGGCTCTCCTCTGGATGCGCTCCAGCAGCTCAATGTCCTTCCTGTGTTGAGGGGCCCAGAACTGAACAGAGTACTCAAGGTGAGGCCTCACCAGTGCTGAGTACAGGGACATGATCACTTCCCTACTCCTGCTGGCCATGCTATTCTTGATACAGGCCAGGATGCCATTGGCTTTTTTGGCCACCTGGGCACGCTGCTGGCTCGTGTTAAGCCGGCTTTCCACCAACACCCCCAGGTCCTTTTCTGCTGGGCAGCTCTCCAGCCACTCTTCCCCAAGCCTGTAGTGTTTCCTGGGGTTGTTGTGACCGAAATGCAGGACCCGGCACTTGGCCTTATTAAACCTCATCCCATTGGCCTTGGCCCATTGATTCAACCTGTCCAGGACCCTCTTTAGAGCCTTCCGACCCTCAAGCAGATCAACACTCCCACCTAGTTTGGTGTCATCTGCAAACTTACTGAGGGTGAACTCAATCCCCTTATCTAGATCATCAATAAAGATATTAAATAAGACTGGTGAGGTGCTCCATCCCTCTGATCATCTTCATGGCCCTCCGCTGGACCCATTCCAACAGGTTCATGTCCTTCCTGTGTTGAGGACTCCAAAGCTGGACACAGTACTCCAGGTGGGGTCTCACGAGCACAGAGTAGAGGGGTAGAATCACCTCCTGCAACCTGCTGGCCACACTTCTCTTGATGCAGCCCAGGATGCACTTGGCTTTCTGGGCTGCCAGTGCACATTGCCGGCTCAATGCCCCTCAGTTTGGGGACTTTTGGTAGACATATAGCTTGTGCTTACTGCTGAAGTATATCCTACAGACTAGGAAGCCTTCTGAACATGAACTATGTTTTTAAGAAAAGTTCTTGGTATGGTCAATCCAAAGCATTTGTACGTTAGTATCCTCTATCTTTACGTAGAAGGCCAAAGGTCAGGCCAAGACAGCTCCAATGATCCCCAAGTCAGTCTTTCAGAAAGCAGCTGAATATTTTCTCAAGTAATTTCATAAATCAGATTAAATGAATATGACATCATGTCAGATACCCTATAAGCTCTTTGCATGGGAAGTTGTTGATAGCTTATGTAATTAGCAGATTTTTTTATGCTTTGCAAATATCCAAATAATACATAGAAGATATATTTTCCACAATCTCTAATGAAATGGCTCATGCAAGGAGAGTAATGCTGGAGTCTGATCATTTGTATGTCAAAATGTCCCAGGATTTTTCCATTCCATTATAAACAAGGTATCAGTGAGCTCCTTTTTCAATTCTTTAAGAAAAGATCCATAAATAGACATTATTATTTTAAATTAAGTTATCATACCTGAAGGATTTGTTCTGTGTATAAATATATATTTTATAACATTAACATTATAGATGCAGAGTTGCACAGAATTGTATATTTACAAGACTACAGATTCAAGCTGCAGATACCAGATAAAACTTATTTCCTGAGAAGTTTGACAGCAATGTCAGAAAACTCAGGTGATGCAATCTGGAGATAACAATACAAATCAGATCTCATGAGGAGGAAGACAATTATCACAATATGTACAACAGCTCAAATATTGAAAATAAAAAAGGCTTGAAATAAAGTATCAGAAACTGAATGGGAAAAAAAAAGAGCTGAAGATAATTCAGGAGAAATTTCACCATGTGAAATAACAGTCTGCCAGTACACATCATGTGGGTATCCAAGAAAACAAGATGGCAATCTTTCTTTTAGAGGCATATAGTGAACTGTGAGCTCAGTATAGAGCAGATTAACAGATGGAAGAAGAAAACAAAAAATATTGGTGTGTCTAATTGAGGCTTGTCAACTTTGTAAATAACATATTTTAAAGCTAGGAAAATTTCCCTCTGCAAAGATATGAGGACATTGCTTTCTTCCAACAGCTATCATGTCTTGGTAGAACCTTAAAGTGGTGTTGTGTATATATAGTAATCATATCTTTACTGCTGCACATGAAACATTACTTAACAGCAATTACAAAATCTCTGTTGTTGTTGGATAGTAGGAAAAAATATTGAAGGGAAAGGATTTGTTTCTTCTAACAATAAATAACTGTTCTCTGCTCTTGTACTTGAAATCTAAGAATTGGTTTTGCATAAAATTAGTTCCCCAGAATTGCAAGTATGTTACTTTCATTTTTACCCTAACATGCATTATTACCATAACATACATTTTACATGTAACAAGTGGACATCCACTGTCAGCAGCAGTATTGTGTATTGCTCCTCCTGATGTCATGAAGTCATGTCCTTGTGATGTCTTGAAGTTGAGATTCTGGTGATATTAGTCATTTTAAAGACATATAATTGTGCATCCTTTTCAGACCAGCATAGTGAGCAGTGAACGCAATATCATAAAGCAGTAAATTAAATCCTTGTAGTAACTTACTATTGTAATCTGTAGTAATAGTATAGTAATAGTAATTCTACTGTTGTAGAATTCCTATCAGTGAATGCTGAAACTGAAGAAAGTTGTATGATGCTTGGAAGAGGTTATGTGAATCTAACTGAGGAGGATCTACTTTGCGGTGAAACAATGCAGTATTGCATTACTTTTTTGTTCATACAAACTATGATGGTGTGCAGAAAAACTCTACCATAAACAGTAGCACAGTTATATCAATGTTATATAAAAGAGATGTTTGTGTTGAAGATGGTACTGCATTTTTTTCTTCTTTTTTTCTCTTTTTCTTTTCTTTTTTTTTACTTTCTCTCCCCCTGTGTCCCATCCCGTCCTCCCTCCCCCACATAGACACTGATAACATAATAAACTTACTCTAAATTGCAATCTGGCAGGAATCTCAATTTTCTAAGCACACACGAGTGCACAGTAAGTAGCAACACACTACATGGCAGGTAGTTTTATGCAGACTTCCAAGGTAATTTCAGGATATACCAGATGCAGACTGTCTTTCAGTTTCTTCTCACATTTTTTAGCATTTCCTGCCTGCTTTCAAACTGCCTCTTCTGCTTTGATTCCTTTGCTGGGAGCAGGTGAGGATGGTATGGAACAAAAAGTGTTTTCTGCAACTTCCATAACTTAAAAGTGAAACTATGAAGATAGTCCTTTCAAGCGTATGCTAAAGAACTCCTTCATGGAAATACTATTTTTTCACAAAGTAAAATTCTGCATTACAAAAGAATTTTTCTGTTACCTATGCACATATTTATGGCTAACTTGACTGGGCACGTTACAAAAGTTATCCATGTAATCTTTCATTATTAAAGCAGCTTCTAGCATTAGATACTGTTTAAAAAATCAAATCCTTTTTCTTACATTATTACAAGGGGGGATTTGAAGTGGAGTTTAGGTTTGGCTGGGGTTTTTTTGTTGTTTGTTTGGTTTATGTTTTTGTTTTGTTTTTATTCGAAAATGACTTTTAACATTCTGCCTGGGAGGGAAACCAGACATCTTTCAGAAGAACAAAGGAAAATTAAATAATCTCATAATCTGTAACTATCCTACATGTAATTTTACCCAAAGAAAAGATATTAATCTTTCAGATATTTTTTTAAGTTCATAATTAGTTAAGAAACCTTCTATTATTCATCTATGTCAAACCTATGTCTACTACTGCAATGGCATAATTTCTCTTTTCCTTTAAACCCTGCAGGTTAGAAGCTGCAGTTTTGTGACCCTCTTAAAGAAAAAATGTTTCAAAGATATGCATCTTCTGTGCTAATTTTTAACTATTCATCACCTCTTGTGAGACAAATGAAAGCAGAAAATATTTTTCCCCCACCAGGAGCCATCAGATTACATGGTGTCTCATTAATAGAGGGTAGTATCTCGTCTAACTATAATATAATAAATATGTGAGTGAAACTCCACATAAATGTAAAAATTTCTTGCATCACGCAGGCTGGAAAAATATTAAAATCAACATTTTTTACACAAGTCTGCCAGAAAATATTGAAAATATACAATAGTTGCCTCAAATACCAAAAATATAAAAATAAACCAGTGACAATATGGGAAAAAAAAACAGTTTATGCAGTCCTCAGAATGCAAACATGAGGAGTTTTACATTCCTAAACCCATGGGGAAAATGTTCACCCATATCAGGCTTATTTGGCTTTCATCTTTCATAAACCAATTCAACATTCATGGAATAATTCCAGTTAAAGTATTTATGTGAACCCTAAGATAAACTTCTCCAATTACAGTAGGTTGTGCATTCAGTTACACTTACTGTGCTTTGTATGTTTACAAATATCACATAAAATGAAATCCATTCTATTTCTGCATAGTATTGTCTTTTTTACTTTTTATTTTCCTTTTTTTTCTGGTGTGAACTAAAGTGAAGATTTACTTGACATTTCCTACTTTTTTCTTAGTTAACCCCAACTTCTTTAAACACCTTTTTTCCAAATGAATTAGCAACCTTTATTTATTTTAATCAGTGAACTCTTTGGAAATTTAGGGATAAACAGCATCTTGTACCTGTTTCTGCATGGAGGAACTCATATTTTAGTGGACCTTTTGAACATCTGTCTGTATAACATTTTTCCATCTCTTTTAGGCTAAATGTCAAGTGCTAATTACTGAAATGAAGTATTGCAAAATGAGGAGTATTTATGATGGAGCCATGATTACTTTTGAGATGCATAGTGAGTTTATGTCAAATATAGAAAAGTAAAGTGAGCCTATTTTGGAGAAAAGAAAGCATATACACGGGTGTATACTGAAAGACTGTCAACCTTTATGCATAATGTCTTGAAAAGGTCTGTAAGTCTTTCTGGAAAGAGTGTGATGAGAGACTATCAATCTCAATCAAATTACCTCTGCTTTAACTGGACAAACTGTGAATTTCACTCTCTCCCTTTAAGTGTGCTTTCTCTCACAATAAAGGCCCTATGAACATGTGCATTTCCCAGACTTATTTTCAGGTGCTTCCATATGTTATGAGAGCATACTTCAAGATCAGGAAAGATACGTATACAAATTAAATGAGAAGCCAAAGGAAAAAAAGAAAAAGAAAGAAACATCTGCAGGGCATCAGTGTGAAAGAATGTTTAAGCTGCCTGTTATTAACTGCTCAACCTGTTTTATGCTGGATTTCTGCATAATTATGTTAGAGAGGAGGGGGAACAGAACAGATGTTGAATAAAGATTGAAAATAAGAAAATGAGACTGTAAAAAAAAAAAAGTAGTTGGGGTTGCTCTCAGCTAGACATTTTTTGGCAAGACTTTTAGACAGCAATCTATTTCTCAAATTCATTGCCCATTTCTGCAAGATTAATGTAAAACAAAATGTTTCTTTTTAAGTCTGATCACTTGAACAATTATACAGCTCCAATAATCCCCAAGTCAATCTTTCAAAAAGCAGCTGAATGTTTCCTCAAGCAGTTTCATAAATTAGATTAAATGAATATGATATCAGGTCAGAAACCCTATAAGCTCTTTCCATGGGAAGTTTTGATAGCTTATGTAATTAGCAGATTTTTTCATGCTTTGCAATTATCCAAATAATACATACAAGATACATTTTTCACAATCTTTATGGAATAAATGCCACTAAACTATAGTTGTGTGTTTTTCTGTCCCCTTTTCTCACACTAGTGTCTTGCTTAACAGCAAACTGAACTATCTGTTTAAGAATGTCTCAATTTTTTTTCTCCACTTAGTTGATATTTTCTGGCACCGGGTTTGAATGCATTATGAAATTGCTGTTAGGATAGAGCTATCTAAAAATGAGGCTGAAACAACACACCAAGTTACTACACTAAATCATTTGCATCACCACTACACTGTACACTTCCTTTTACCCCAAGCAGATTGTTTACCTCAATGGGAGTTACTCCTGAATACTCTGCAGTGGCTCTTAGCTAAAAGAATCGCGTGCTTTAACACAACTGCTACCGCACTTTTTCAGAGGTGGCTATTTTACAGGGTTACAATAAAATCAGAAACCATTTGGGAAGAAGGATTCAGATGTGAAATGGATCCTTTCCCCAAAGTTTTAATTTTCTTCTTGTTAACTAAACATATTTTATTTTTCAAGCATTCCCGACTTTGCTTTCCTTTGCTATCCTCACCCTACATACCATCACTAGTAGACTTCAGTCTGTTGAACTGCTTCTTTCAGGTGAGCAAATACTTCATCTGCTAGCTGTCTTCTCTTGTGATGCAAAATTTACATGTGAGATTAGAAAACGATGTAGGGTTTGTTTTTTGAAAAATCGCAGCTTAAAAAGTCACAGCTCAGAGCTCAATAGACTGTGTTATTTATTGAAGAGCTTACAAGTAATTTAATGAAGAAACCTCATATTTGTATGCATTTTGTATTCAAAGGATTTGGACATAAATTCCATCTGAAAAAAACATTCAAAATTATAACACTGTCTTAGTCTATTTGCTTTGGTCCTGATAGAGCTTCTAAAAGACAGTATGCCATTTGGAAGAGGTATAGATGTGAGAAAAACATGAACTTGTATTACTTCAGGTGTGTGGTGTGTGCACACACATTTTCTAGATAGATTCTTATTACAAAACCTTACTGTAATTGCAAGTGAATAGCAGTAGCTCAATGTTATAGCATGTTTAATACTGCAACTGCGTCATTACCACCAATCTCTACAGGAAAGCACGCTTCATAGATACCAGCAAGTTGATGGATCTGTCTGTGGAATCAGAACAAATCTTTCTTATGATTCATTTTTTTGCCACAGATAAGCCATAAAACGAAGACAGCAGATTGATGGAGGTTTAGTTTTTCTGCTCTTGTTTTAAACAGTAGATGTAGAACAGGTTCTTCTATTTTATAGCCTGAAGCTGAACTGTCAACATAAAAGATGTACGAACTTAATACCCGGGAGCTGGGCAGAAGAATTTCTTCCCAATTTTTTTAGAGCAGATTAAACACCGCACAATATAGCTCATTACTACCTAGTGTAAATTTATTGAAAAGGCAGTTTTTGCTAAAGCATGAAATACTTTGTCTTATTATTACCTGCTTTACTGCAAGACACAGATTTCAGCTGAGAATGAAAAAGTTTTTAATTTATAATCTGCCTGTCCATATTGTGAGAAATTCTATACCTGACCAAAAATATAAAGCTTGAAACATTATTTCTGCTTTTTGCCTGTGTGAGTACATGTGACTGACTCCGTGTCTTACGTGGTGTCATGTAACTGCGGTCAGTATACAATTATCATAGAATCATAGAATTGCCAAGGTTGGAAGGCATCAAACATCTATTCCAACCATCAACCTAACACTGATGAAAAACATCACTAAATCATATTGCTAAGCAATATGTCAACCTGTCTTTTAAATAACTCCAGGGATGGTGCCTCAACCACTGCCCTGGGCAGCCCATTCCAATGCTTAATAACCCTTTCAGTGTAAAAATTTTTCCTAATATCCAATCTAAACCTCCCCTGGCACAACTTGAGGCCATTTCCTCTTGTCCTATCACCTGTGACTTGGGAGAAGACACCAACCCTCACCTCTCTACAACTTCTTAATTATGAGTATTAAATCTGTACTTCATGAGGGAAAAAAAAAGAACTGATTACAGTATGCAAACTAAAATAATCAAAGATTATAGACATTCAGGGTTTTTTTCAGCTTTGGAGATTAATTCTGTGGCTTATTTTTAGTTCTGGATATTTTTATTCAAGGAAAAAATAAAATTGTGGACACTTCAGAAAACTATGTCAACTATCAGAAGAGCATTGTATTACACATTTTGAAGGATGAATAGAGGGAGAGATGCATGAACAAACAGAAAAACAAGATAAGAAACAAAAGACTGAAGAATAAAAAAAAGAATAATTAAATAATATATTTATTTTCACATATTTGGCAATAGTTCATATTTCAAGAAAACATACATGCTTTTCAGAAGGTATTTCTTCTATTCATCACTACATATATATGAATATATTTCTAGAAGGAGATCCTCTAGACATGCATGGGATAAAAAGTCCTGCTGCCTTCATTTCAGCTCACCTTTTAAATAGAACCCTGGAGGTGTGGAAAAATTTGTTAGGTCTTAGCTAGTTCCCAGTTTTGGACATCTTTTAAAATTCATCATACTCCTTTTTCCCACAAAGCAAAATTAATTCTTAATTCTAGATTATGGAAGTGGTTACAGTTACATAATTTTGCTATATATTTATGACAGAACCAGTACTGGTAAAACAATCTTCAAGTAAAAATGTTGTGCTGAAATACATTCTGGTTTAGAGCTGACTGGAGAAAAAAAATCTTCTTTTATGTCACATAATTTTTTTTCCCAATTTTCCTTAAAAACAGTGTAAAGGGAAAAAGCAAACAAAGCCACACCCAGTACAGCTGAGTTTAACCACAACCATTGAAATAAGCTAAAAATTAAACTTGAAGGGATTTATGACTTAGTGAGGAAAAGAAACTATTTTAGAAGGTTCACTGGGAATTTTTTATAATTACTGATATTATTTTTATTTTATTTTTGTTTTTAATAGGATTTTGCATTTAAGCAAAGCAGATATATACCAGACATTCCCTCTTACCGCATGATTGCCAATGTGTATCATGTGCATACTTGTAAATTTTTGTTTGTGCTTTGAATTCTTCAGAATGATCTATTGATAAATGTTCCATTTTAAAAGTTTTTTTTCTACTTATGTAGAAAATAACATATTTAAGTTTGCTAGGTTTGAAGTTTGTTGTCCTGAAAGTTTGTATTCGTAATTTCTTTTCCTTGTGTGAACTGTTGGATGTTACTTAAAACTGTATCCAAATAAGTGATGTTTATTGTGGTCTGAAGGTTTATAATATAGTGTATGCTGGAGAATGGTTAATTTTAAACTTGAAATTCTGATTTAGACAAACAGTTCTCAGCAGAAGTATTTCCTCAGCTTTTTGCTTTCCCCTCCCTAATCTTTATATTTTGATCATATAGAAATATGTTGGCTTTTATGGTTAATTTTGTCCTGTAATCTCTTGAAACTTCTTCTTGCTTGTCCTTTGTTCCAAGTGTGACAGTACAGAAGCTAATCTGCAGCACTAGGAGATCTTTTTCTTTATGGAAGGAGTAGGAATATAAGCCAGTTACCTTAAACTAGTTCTTTCTTGACTGATGTAGCATGGTATGGTTTTCATTAATCATGTGTGAGTGTGTTGTTGTGTGATATAACACAGCTGCACACAACAAGCTGGAGCATGTCTTCCAAGAAATTTCAAAATAGCTTTCTTGAAAACTGCTGAGAAAGAAATAGCACATTTTTGTAGCTAGACTGATTAATCAAAATAGGACTTTCCTAACAGAAACAAAAAGAATCCCATTAGGTGTCGGTTCTGCAGCTCTGCTCACAGTCACTGCTAAAATTTCGTGCAAAGTGTCTTGTTACAGAAGACTGTATTTAGGGTAGGGAACCAAGTATTTTCATGTATTTCTGCCTAAAGAAGCTAACCTTCATCTATATTTAGATATTTGGAGTGCAATTTTGGTCCACATTCATACATCTAGTTAGCAATGGGATTTAGATCTACTCTAAATATACATACATTAACATATACATGGCGTTGACTTTCTTAAGTAGGTTTCCGTGTACTGTAGTGGGAAGTTAGACACCTATTTGACAGATGGACACCTTTCTTGGAGGCACAAAAGTTTCAGAAACTGGGGATACGTCCCACTTACCTTCCTCAGAGAGGTGCAAATGTATATACCCATCTGTGTGAACAGCACAAAGCAGTACTGCATACTGAGTGGAAGTGTCTGAGTTAGTTCAGTGTCAGAATCAACTTGGGCAAATTAGTGAATCTTTTTAATCAGGTTAATCTGCTTCTCAACAAGAAGTCATTTAAACATATTTTACATTGATTTGGCCACAAGGTGATATTTGAAAAACCTAGCCAGTAAGTAGTTTATGGTAACATTCATGATCTCCTAGGTGCCTTCCAGATACTGAAGAAAAAACCAACTATGTAGGGAGATCAGTCTTTCAACAACAGTTATAGAAAAAAGAATTTGATTTTTAGATACATTTTCAGGGTTTTTTTAGAAATAACTCCATGAAATTGTAATCTGTGTTTGCCTATTTCCCTGATTACCCATAACTTCTGAATCAGTATCTGTCCAAGGACACAGGCCTCAAAAATAAGTTTCCACAAATTTCTTGGATATAGAGAGCTGTAATAGACTATATAAAATCCCAATATAAGTGAAAAACTGATGTCACAGATTATTAGACACTGAAGAGCCTTGACTGAAGAAAGTCATTAACAATGCCTCAGTTATTGAGAAAGCTTCGAGCAGACTGTGCCTTCCAAGACACGTTAGTCAATAATAACACAAAAAATTGCAGAAAATAAGCTTTAATTAGTTCCATTGCTCATGGAACTGTGTTATTTTTAACATGTAATCTTTGTAGACAGAGCAATGGAAACAGGTCTAGTGAACAGAATTAAGCACAGGGAGACTAACAGCCCTATGGAGAAGCTCATGGAGGACGAAACTGTCATGGCCATGAGTATTAGTGGAACCAAAATGTTGGAAGGCCAGCGAATGTGCAAGAGTTCTGAAAAAGTTTAAATTTCCTTTGGTGGCAGACGGAAAGTCAGAATATGGAATTGTCAGTGAAATGGCACTCCAAAAATCAGGGGCAAGCAATCTGACTTCTGAGGTTCTTGAGAGGCTGGCAAGAAATTTGATTTGCAAATACTGAAAGAATATACATGCTTCTAATGCAGGGGGGAGTTGTCTTTTTCTTTCCCTTCTCATACTCTTTAAGCAGACAATTTCTATTTATTAGAATAAATTAAAGACAAATAATAGGTCCTCAGCTTCTCCTGATGTGCTCCCAGGTCCACTTCCTGAGCTATGGATCCTGCATGCCTATGGGAGGTCTTCATTAGACAAAGGGAAAATGCAAACACCACCCACATGTTTTGAGAATGCCACAGATTTTGCTCTGTTCATGAGAGATAAGCAGGTGGTTCTTGGTATAGTTATTAAGTACTCACAATTATCACCAGTTGTATTCATGAGACAGGATACGCTTCTATGATAGAATAAGATTACAATTTATGTCCTTTCTAATGCCTTATGGCATCTTGTTAAATTATCCTCTATTTGTGATTCTTTACCTGCTTTTACTCAAGTATCTCTAAAGCTGCTTGTTAAGAGAAAGCATTTAACAAATGTCCTTGTGCTCTGAGATTAATGCAATATAGATACCAAATTGTCTTCACGCTTCTTACAATCACCTCTTTTCACCTCTTCATGCAGTGAACACCTCCAGCTTGTTGTCACTGCACTTTGTTGCAGCATAGGAGGTTTACAGGGTCAAAGCTAGTCTTGTATCTTTTATTCTGTCAGGCAAGTCTTGAGAGCTTTACTCTCATACTTTCAATTTTAACATGACTTTTTTGTACTTTTATAATTACTTTTATAATTGTTAATAGAGTAATTAAGTACTTCTCATATATTCATGTGAAAAATGTATGAAAATGTATGAATTGTAGACCCAGATTTGTCTCTATAATATAGATTCAACAATATCCTTGTGAACATTTATATTTATGTATGCATATGAAGGTGATCTCTGACAAAGTGTCAGTGGCATACAATAAATTGCCTTTGTCCTGTAACTTTGCAAGACTCACCTGCCCTCACCCCACTAGTCTCTTGCCAGGATCTTTTCTAAAATTCCAAACCTATATGTACATCAAAGAAACGCAATTAAAAAATAAAAATAAATTGTCAGATAATTATCTTGACAAATTGTAGGCAAGGTTGAACTTTCACAAATTACATTAAGGTCTGAACTAATAGCAGCTTTTCTGTCACTATTATACACCCTAGTTCAGCAAGATGGTACATTCCTGATTGATTTTTAATCATGTGCGATCCCACTGAAAATGAAGGAAATTGCATATTCTTTCTGAAAGTCTATAAAAAGCAAAAGATTAAAATATATACTGTAAACAGTTGAACAACAAATTTGATAGACCTTACCCTAGTAAGGAACCAGCACACTTGAAGATATTGAAAGAGGACACAGAATCAGTAAGATCTTTCAGAATAACTTTGTCTTTTTCCTATCCTAAACATTTGACATTTACCATAAATTTGGTGGGTAGAGAGAGGCTTTAGACAGGCAAAAAAATTGTCAAATTTGTGCGTGTTTTAGCACCCAGGCTATAACTACTTTTTAAGATAATCACATGGCACAAGTTAAGGATTTTATCTATATTACAGAACTGTTCTCAGAAGGCTTTACATTCCCCATTGCAGCCTTTGATAATTCAATTAGTCTCTCAAAAAGTTGGGAGTAGCTGATAAATTCACTTTAATGTTAAATCAAGTACCCCAGCAGGTTTCTTTTAATATGATCACTTCTCAGGGAGCTTAGCTCTAGAGGTGATACCTCCCAAATGCAACTTTCTGCAAGGAATATGTGGGCCTTTGGAGCAGATTAAAAGAACTGTCTGTACCAACATAGCTTCTCACCCTTAATAAAGTTACTGCAGATCGTGACAGTGATCTCATTCACTCGGATGACTGTCCATCTAGTTTAATTTATTTTAATTGGCAGCCTTAGATCCCTCCATGGAATAGATTCCATGAATATGATGAATGATCCCAAGAACAGAGAATGTCATAAAACAAGCTGAATTTAACCCTTGCCTTTAAACATTGTCTTTTGGGATTCCCAAATCCTATTGGCAGACAATGATTGCTGAATAATAAGTAGGAGGGGATTAGCTAGATCTGCATTGACTGTGTCTTTGGAGAATGCTAACAATAATGCCAGTTCTGTTTGCCTATCTCTAGGAAATGAACAAAGAATATGTTAGATGCTAAAGATGAACAACAGGATTTAGTGTGGTAAATAGATGCATGTCCCTGCAGAAATCAGATAGCAAAGCAGAGAGAAAAATCCTAACAAGAAAATGCTGCTTACTACTTGCAAACAGTTGGCCTTAATAGGCAGATTGTCATTGACCTTCTGTACAGGATTACAGTTTTGCTAGAAGGAAGACTTGAATTTTAGATGTATTCATCCATATCATCAAAGATGCATGTTGTCATCATAGTTAGAGCAGGCTAACTGTGACACTGAAAGCTTACTGAAAATCCTGTATTTTCCTCTCCAAAGGTAGAAAATAAAAAGTGACAGAAATATACATATCCCTCTTTGTGTGTAATGCTTTATTATGTATTTTTTTACGCCACTTTGATTTCCTGTTTGAAATTAAATAGGCAATTATATTCAAGGAGAACATTACTGATTGTTTTATAAAACAGATTCTCACAGTAAGCAAAATAAATGTATTACTTTAGATATGATTTTTTTCAAAGAAAGATTGCAAAACAAATTAATTTCTAATGGGTTAATCCTAGGAAGGGGATTGTCTTTAGGGAATACATTTTACATAAATGTATAGATTTAGTATATGATTTCTTCTCTATTGTTTTTTTGCTTTGAAAAACAGCCTTACATAACTTCTTTTTATTCAGAATGGTTAACCTATTAAAAAGTTGTTCTTTAATTTCCCGTGCTATATTTATATTTTTCATATCTTTTTTATTATGATTATTTTCTTTTTAATAGCCCTTAGCTTTTTGTACCAAAAAGAGAATCCTCTAAAACTGAACACATCTACAAGAAAACATCTACACGTTGTATCCCAATATTTGTTGTGAATACTAGCCTTACTACACCATCCAGTCTGGCTCTGAAGTACTTCTTGAAGTTATGCAGGTGCAATGAACTGCAGATGAAAATATTGAAGGTAGTTTGTAACATCAAACTGCAATTGAATTTGTATATCATGTAGACCAGTGGGCTGTAGGGGCTAAAAGTAGCAATGGTAAGATATCCCAGGAACATTTAATAATGCAGATGCACTCTACAGGATTACCATCATTGGTTTTCCACTTGATTATGTTTAAAGA
This sequence comes from Limosa lapponica baueri, assembly GCA_002844005.1. Taxonomy (NCBI): domain Eukaryota; kingdom Metazoa; phylum Chordata; class Aves; order Charadriiformes; family Scolopacidae; genus Limosa; species Limosa lapponica. The sequence continues at coordinate 368,504 of KZ505842.1, forward strand.
AAAATTAACTGCTAAAGAAGTGTGTCAGCTTTTCAGTCAACTGTGACTGATGTTTTATTAACATAGTTGTTGACAGTTGTTTATCATCCCAGTCTGACTGTCTGAGAAACACCTATTCAACACTGTTGAAACAAAAAGCACATGCCAAATTTAACTGAGAATTTATTTTAAGAAGGAATATTTGATTTGATGTTGAAAGCCACATAATTAATGCATGGAAGAATTCGGTCCTACTCAAACTTTAAAATAAGAATTTTGAGATCAGAATTGTTTCCAAGAATGGAATCACTGACTGGTGGGAATTCCAGGTATTCTGCTCTTTATCAGTAATTTTGTTGTCCCTGGAAAGGAAAGAAGTGACATACTATGATTTACTTTTGGACATCTCAGGTAACTTAAAGCCTGACTCCAAAATCCAAGGCTAGAAATTCTGTACTCTGAGGACAGGCAGGTAGGCATGAAAAATCTGGTACATAAATATGGGCTATGATTCATGAACTTCCCTTCCTTTTATTTTCCTAGTTAAGCAAAAGCTAAACATATGCTTTGGTAATATTTGCAGATCTGTAGGTTTGAACTGTAGATGAAGAGGAAAATCGGGATTTAGCACCTTTGCAAGGTATCCAGTACTTTGCTACGTTTAGAATACAGCTAGATCTGTGAGCCAACAGAGCCTGGGCTGCAAAAACAAGGTACAGCTGGACAGAAGAGTTGGCAAGAAGGATGTTGGCTCTCTTCTGCCTCTAACTCTAAATTCCAACAGGATGGTGTTCTAGTCATAGATAAGGTGCAAACTTGCTCTGTAGACAAAGTATTGTTGATCAGTTGATCTGGATTTCTCTTGCTAAATTTCTGGAAAAAAAAATTAAAGAAAGGCCACTTCACACCACGTCAAACATCTTGCTTGTGTAAAGGTGGCAGGACTTGTACATCAGCAAAACCACTCCCTGCTAAGCTTCTGACAAGAACGTAGTTGGAGCCAGAGCTGCAGCTGTAAGAAGGGAGTGGATCAGCTACAATTTGCCTCAATGAGAAGCAGCAAATCCCAATGTGTTCTTTCAGGCATTCAAAATGCAGCACTTTGACGCAAATTTTAATTGTGTAAAAAATGTAGTAGTTTAGTATAACCATGGTAGCACAGTATTAAGGAAGAAGGAAAGTTGCTTTACTTTTGCAAGAAAATAGCTCAGGGGAAAAATACCGAATACCAGAAAGCTTAATCTGACTAGACTCTGAACGAATATTCTGTGGAAATCTGAGAAGTTATATGTGCATATAATCACTAAGTTATTAGTTTGCAAGGGGACAATTTTCCTACCAATGGCAGAGCGATGTGCATTAGGAGCACATCTTGGGAAAGAGGACTAGCGATGCTGAGTTAAACACCTAAATCCCATCTACATTAAATTAGGGAATATTGGGCCCTTAGACCCAGGCAATTTTCTCAGTGTTGAAAAGCTTAAGACAACTAATAGGACCGATGGATGTGCATCTCTAACACAGTGGTAGGTAACTTCAGCATATCAACTTCATGCATATTCATAGGTAGGCCTATCTGGGAAGTGCTTTAGATCTGGACCTATCACCGACTATCTGAATGGCTCTTTGAATTCATCTTTCTCCACTGCCTCTAGAGACAGCATAAGAATTCTAGCCTAATTTTAATTGTCAGAAATTATATTATGTGGCTACCTCTGTTTCTTGAATGAAATTATTCTCTCTCTTGTAGCTGCTGTTAGACATCTGATTAAACTAATATTCAGCCTCTGAGTCTACTTCCTGTGGGTTTTTTTCAGTCTCTTGATTGACAAGAACTCTCCCTTAAATAGCAGATTAGATAGAAGCTCTCTCTGTTTTGTTTCTCTGTTGCATGATAATAAAGCTTAAACAGGAGGAGTGAAAATTCTATGGTCTGTCTTCCTGCTCACTAGGATTTAATGCACATGGTAGGAGGAAACCAGGCTCTTCAGAAGATGTCAGCTGTAGGAATACTTTTTCCCTGAATCCTAAATAAACTTAGGCAGGTACAGTTGCCTTAGGAAAGACTATGCTTTGTAGTCTTGCTCAAAGAAATAAATCTTAGTACAAGAAGTACCTTGGGCATATTTCATTTCTGCTATCATGAATGTCAGATATCAAATCACCCACTTATTTTTTATCTTACTTTACAGGAAGAACTTGTTTCTGTGTGTTTTCCCAATTAGAATTTTTTTTTTTTTTTTACTTTGCTGGGTGTTTTTGAGATGAACATTGACACAAAGGTTAAAATAACTTCAAAAGACCTTCAATTTAGTATTAGTTCTATGCAGCTACTTCCATCTTTTACTGTTCTGCATGGTCTGCCTAACCAAAGAACAAGATTTGCCATGCTCTTTGATCTTTTAAAAATATATTGAAACCTGAAATCAAGTGCTTTGCCTGAGTCTTGACTTCATTGGCAACAGCAAGCTGAAAAATGTGCTAACATGTACAGTCACCCTTGTATCACCTAAAAAACAAAGGATGACATCTCTTCAGAATCAGTCCAGCTATGCCTGGGAAATGATTAAATGCTCTGAAATCTGATGTGGGTAAGGGGGGAAAAAAAAAAAGGGGGGGGGGATAAATGGAAAAATGAATTCCAGCTAAAACAACCCTATTTGATTAAGAAGCTGTACAAAGTGCCAAATGTCATGCTACGAGCGTAATCTCTATTCAAAGTTATTCAAAAGGCAGAGCTAAAATATTTCGCTGATAGCCATAGTGAAGAGCTCTTTCCACATCTTGCTAATAATGCAAAAATAATTCTACAAAAATCACATATATCCTTTCATTTCTTTCTTTTGCTCAAACCATCTAGGTTAGAGGTTTTTTACATAGTAATACTTGGGGCAATTAAGTCTGTTTAACACAGAGACAGATGCCAGATGTACGCACGTAACAGTTACAGAGGAAGCATATGCATAGTATCAACTCTACAAATAGTCGGGCTCCCTAGACACTCGACAGTTTTGAAGCTAAGGGAGGGAATGTTTTTATGTTATAACATTTTCCCTTGGTGATAGCAAATTAGCTGCCTTGTATCCATCTTCAGCTGGAACTGCAGAGAGTCACTTGAGAGCTTACAAATAAGTTTAGAGCTCTGCTAAACTGTTTCTTAGATACCTGAGAAGTGGGATACAAACCACGCCTGTGCTGTAGGTAGACGTAAAAAAAAGTTTTTTTTTTTTTCCGTAAAACAATTTTTTCTTAGCTTAATTCCTTAAAGAATTTATTCAAGGTCAGGCTGAGCCTTACTTTCAGATATGGTGCTTCACACACAAATTTTGTCTCCTCGGGAATTAAAGCAATTCTTTTTCTTAAAGAATAACACAGCAAAGCTGTATTTTTATCAGGAAAAGAAGAGACTGATTCTGAACAACTGTGCAGGAGATATTGGGGCTCAGTTTTCTCTGCTTCCCATTATCTGTGGTATTAAGAATTCAAGCCAATAATAACTGTACAGGTCTCTTGCCTTTTCTTTCCAATAGAACAAAAGAAAAAAAGGCTGGGAGGAGGGAGAGCCATTAAAATCAAGACATGGTATAAAGCATACATGAAACTCAAAACCAAATAAATATTTTAGTGATAAGTTCCAGTAAATGAAAAGGTCTCTTTAAATACCCCAAGAAAGTTGAACACAACTGCATTTCATAGCAAGTCAATTTCATTTCAATTTCAATTCATTCAAAGTCAAATTGCATTTCAATTTTTTACTGCATTTCATAGCAAGTCTGCCACATTTCTAGGGGTGTAGTATCTTCGCCACCTCTACAGAGTAAAGTTTTCTTAAAGGAAATCAATAGATTGACAGTGACTGACATATTCTGAATCCTTCAGTAGCTTTAAAGGTAGCAGTTGCATCTTTTACTTGTTTTGCCAGAACAGTGTTTAACTTATCTAATGCCTCACTGCTGGATTTCTTTTATAGGGTGTTCAGATAAGTAAACTGAGGGCAAAGCTAAGAGAAATTACACTGACTGCATCTTGGTCGTGATGTTTTTAACTAGGTTTCAATTCTATCTCAGGACTAAAATTAATTTCTTATAAGAACATTATGAGGGCTCAGTTGAGTGGTTGCTAGAGACCAGAAAAATAGCTTCTAACAGTTAGCAGGCTTAAAGAGTGAAGATATTAGTGAAAACAATGAACACATAATAACAACATCTTTGGAAATAGTTCCCAAATTACCAATTTTTCTTAAAGATATGTTTTGTCACATCACAGTACTCTGACATCAATACAAAAGTTGAAGCTATAACAAATACAAAGATGACAGTTAAAAATATGACTCTCAGTTGAGCAGCTCAGCGGCTGCAAATAAAAGTAACTAGCAAGAGAGATTTTTTGTATTAGTGTCAATATCTATAATCTCCTCTATCCTTGAAATATAAGAAAGTGATCTGGAACTTAAGGTTCTTGATGAAGGATCTGGAGAAAGGAAGATGTGACTATTTTGAAGTCATCTTTCAGAATATTCATTTGCAGTTCATGGAGAACCTGAAAATACGGTATTGAATATGTTTACAAGTACAATTATTTTTACCAAACTAGTTATATCTAGAGAGTCAGATCTGAAAAAGGCATCCTTAATTATTCTTTCTGATTGATCTAATTGGAGTACTGTTCGGGCAGAAAGCTAAGCAGGGTAGCATTATGAAATTCAAATTCCTAAGAGAATGCAGGTGCTTCATAAACTGGTGTAAGGGTAATCCCATTCTGCAAATCTCTTTTGAAGTTGGTAATAAAACACACCAGCAGCAATCTGCTAAACAATAGTCTAGGACACCATCTAATCAAACAATAATGAATATGTCACTTATCATAGCATAGGCGAGATTCTATATGAAGCTTTTAAATAATTTCTCTTTTCCTAAGAAGGTATTTCTGTATCTGTATGTCCAAGTAAGAGTTCCTTAAGATGCCTGGACAACTTCAGGGTTTTTCTGAGAGCAGCATCATGAAAAGTGTTCTTCCTCCTGTTCTGTTAGATGCATTGTCATGCACCGCCCATGAAGTCCAAAGTATATGACCTGTATACAACATCAACCTTTTGAAGCAGAGAATGATATGCAGTGGGCTTTTCCATCTATCAGTATGAAACAGACATGGTCTCATAATGTCTGGTCAAGGAGATTTTGAATGTAAATCCAGGCATGCTGGCAGGAATGTGGAGGAAACCACTCTCTTTCACTAAAGTGTCCATGTTTTGAGTGGTTCAGCGTCCATATAGCCTTTAGTTATTTTTTGTGAGACTTTGTACAGGAAAACAGATAGCTTTACTGCATTGATTCTGTTTTGGACAAAATCATGCTCCTACATGGAACCTGACAGACTTCCATTCAAGAGAGTCTACCTATAGACTATGTAAACATAGAACATAAACATAGACATAGAAACAGATTTCTTCAGAAACCTTTCATGTCTTTCTTCTCAGTGGCACCCTCATCAGTCAATGTCTGTAAAGAAGTCATATCGAAATTTGAGACAAGCTTACAAAGCAAAAAGCTTGGTGCCTTTTAATTAAAGATTTGTATACTGAGATAATTGGCAACCGCTGAGGAAGGCTCAGTGGTATAATATATAGTTAATCGTTGGTGGCTTGACGGTGTGACAGATGGGGATAGCTTCTTTAAATCATAGAGCTTTTATATTGGTATTTTCAGGAAATGTCAACAGCATGATTATATTTTCACTAATGGTGTCTTTCCTACCCATTCATTGCTTTTGTTAGTCGTAATCACTTGTTACCTCTTCTCTCCAACTGTAAAATCTACTTATATTCATATAGGATGCCTCACAACGGGCCTAGTTAATGACTGGATTCCTAAACATTGCCACAGTACAATATACAGTGTTAGTATTAAATAAATATTACATATTAGATATTGAAATTATTAGTTTTATAATTATGAGTAGCTTGCAATAAAGTTAGTAAAAAAGAATGTGAAGTTCATGCAAATTGTGAAAATGATTATACAAATTAAGTTAGATTTCAGATTTAAGAATCATTGTGTTTTTAGGTGCCAGTACTGAAACAATCTGACTGTAAAATCTGTGGAACTGCCTTGATCAAGAGTAGGAAAATGTGTTATTTTAAAAATGTTCTTTCTAACAGATCCACAAGCCTGTTCTCGTCTGTTAATTACTGCAGTTTTGTTTCTCTTCTTTTCCAGGAAACATCTTTTGGGCTCTACAACAAAGATTTGCAGTTTAAAACTATGAACCTGTCAGATCACTAATGTTTCCTGGTAGCTTCTCAGCTAAGTGCAGGGCTGACATAGCTAGTCCTTGTATGTTTCCTCCCTGCAGCTCTGGGCTGGGAAGACTTTTTTTATGGTGGGATGGGGAAAAGGCAAAAATACCTTTTCATGACTGTCATGTGGTCTTTTTACTGCAAATTAGAAAGGGTGCCAGACTGACTTGCAGGTGAACATTGGAAACCAAAACTGGGTGTCCATTCTCAGCGTCTCCTCTTTCTCCTCTGATAGGAAGAAATGAGACACCTTTTTTACTAGTCAGATATTTTCAGTTCACTGCCAACTATAGACTTTTGTGTTTAGACCTATGAGAAGCATAATGAAAAATTTCAAGGGCTGTGAGCTGTGCCTGGGCCACAAAAATTGTTTTTTCTCCTGTGGAAGTTTTGATGTTGTTGTGAATTTTGGAAGCAGAGCCTATCCCTGTCTGTGACTCACAGGTCTGATTTGCCTCCAGAACAGCAAGGCAGAGGCCAAAGACCCATTGTTGGGATCTGTGGACCAGCCCGCTGTGAGGATGGAAAATTTTCAGGTAACAGAAGTGTTTTCTTGTTCGTACACTGTCTTTAAAGAAAAATGTGTGATTGCCATTAAATCATAAGCATGAATTTAAAATGTACTTCCATAAGAAGTATGTTAAATGTTCCCATAAGCAAAACGATAAATGTTCTGTAGTGCACCATGGAACCCTGAAATATTCCTCCAATATTTATGGTTTGGGACAAATGTGAAATAGAGTTAAATCCATAGGCCCACTATTTTTTAATTACTTTTAAAATGTTTTATGCCATGTCAATATAAAAAAATATGTTGTCTTTATCCTGTTTCCAGAAAACAAGTAAGCAAACAAACAAACACAAAACAAATAAAAGCCCAACAACAGGAAACTGTGTAAGGATTACAGACCTCAGAAGCTTTTAGTTGTGATATCAGGAAAAGACCATGAGATCCAAGAGGTTTAAAAAAGGGGCAGTCCATTCTCACTTCACTGCCAGTCATTTTGCTAATCTGAGCTACATAATTGCCTTGCCTAACTGAAAGGAGCCTTTAAACAGACAAGCCAATATAAATACTCAGATTGGAGACAGCTCTGTTTAATAACAGCAAGCATGTGTATAGAAGTATTTGTTTACCTCTGCTCATTTATGTCAAAATCAATTGTAATTAAACAGGAATCCAACCACAGTAGTAGTACTTTAGCTGATTGTTCTCATCAGAAGTGTCATATAGCCCCAGTGTTTAGGACATGTCAAAACAGCCCATTATTTCTCTCCTGTAATAAATACCTACTTATAGCCTTTTCAGTTCTTTAGTAAAGGCAATTACCTGTCTCAAATAAAAAAAATAAGATACCATTTCACCATAAAACCATTTCACCATAAACCATAAAAAAGTAAGACAGTTTTCTGGTCATAGTACAGAAATTACTGAGGTTCTGAAAGGTAGAGTTATTTATATTCTCCATTAGAAATTAGATGCCATTTATTGTCCATCTGTTTACACATATGTACAGAAAATACAGATTTTTCATATCTATGCAAGATATTAAATTATGTAAAACATATTTTATTAGTCTAAAGCAAGTACTGGTTGGGTGTTTTTATGTCTTGTGTTTGTGCTTAGACCATAGTAATATAAGCTACAAAGGATTTTACACCTTTTTTCATTATTGAGTGAATTCTAAAAGGAAATATTTTCAATAATGAATACAAATTCACAACATCAAGAGCGAAAGGAGTCTGTCTCCTAGGGAAGCCAATATGAACTCCATGCATGCACTCAAGGGAGATCTTTTTCTTTGTAATGTGAAACAAGAGTCAGAAACCATATGCATTACTGTTCACTCTGTAATGCAATGAAGAATGGAGCATTTCAAGAGTGAAGGTAAATCGTATCAGCAGTGTGAAACTGCATGCTTCAAAAAGAAGACATGTATTTTGGAGTGGGTCCTCCAGTGTTTTTTTAATTTGGAGCTGCTAGTCAATAGCCATTCCAGTCAACTAAGTGAGCCAGTGAGCCATCCCTGACAATTAAGATTATTTTTTAGCTTCCATATTTATAGAAAAGAAGAAAAAAAAAGTCAGTTAGGAGGAGATGTTTATGCAATAGTAAAAACTAGGTGTCACTTGTTGAAAAAAAAAAATAGAGTAAATAATTAAGATATCTGAAGACAGACTAGCATTTCCTGGGACAGTAAAAAATAATGAAAGCTATTGACATTTTAAAATATTCAGTGTTATTCGTGTACTTAGCTAGCCATATCCTTACTTGGCCTTCACTGTTGAATATATGCTACATTTTTTTACACTTTGTGAGTAAAAAGTTCTTAGAAAAGAATGCACTTAAATGACCATTTACCAGTTTATTTTTTATAAATTATAATGATCCAAACTCTGTCTGCTTTGTTTAACTTCAAATACAATTTGGTGACATCATTTACATGTTTTGGGAGGAATATGATTGAATAGGTCTATATCTAGGACTAGGTCTAGGTCTAGGTCTATGGTCCAGGCTTGTGTATAGGGGAAATCAGATTTTAAATATATCTATCCATATACGTATCTTTACATACATATATACGTATATATAAAAGCATATATGTATGTGTGTATATACATATATTTAAAGTCCAGTTTTCCCTATATACAAGCGTGGACATTTACTTTTTTACATGTGGAGTACTTCGATACAGAGTATAGTGTTCTTCATCTTATAATCATGATACATGAAATACTTTTTGAAAATGTTTATATGCTGTTGGTTTATGTACATGGATTGTTTACTTTTCATTTGTTTTTCTGCTTCGTGTGCTTATGTGTAATTTAAATAATTAGGGTCCAATTAAATTAGAAAAATATTGTATTTATTAACTCAGTTTGGCTACATTGAGTCACTGTTTAAAAAAAATAAATCTTGAGTTTCTTCTTTGTTACCATTATGCAAATTTCATATAATTAGTGAGTCAAACTAAGATATCTCAGTTTTAGCTATTGAAAGGAGTCAGCTATCTAAAGCATTAATTAGTTAACTTTATAGTGAAACATATTTAGAGTGAAATCAGTACCCATATTTAATTCTGTTCACAATATTTATGAGGAAAGCGTAAGAAATTAAAGATAGCACAACAAAAGTTTCTTTTGCTTTAAGCTTGCTACAGAAGGCAGACATTAAATATAGATCCTCTGGTAATATAGAATAAAATACGTAAGATATGTCTTATGTTGCACCAAAGTACATACCTTGCATTGCATTTTATATGTTGCCAACGTAACTTTCATTCTACACCATCTTAAATTTCTATCCAGAATACATTTCCTATCTAGGTGGCTGTTGCTTCCAGATAGCTTGTTTCCTTTTTTTTTCTATGGCTGATAATTTAGCAGTTCTATTTTAGTGTATGTTCTCCCCTAAGTAAATAAAGCACTTCTGACTGTTTACCCTTAAAGCTCCAGAGAGTTAAGAAAACCTCTAGGCTGCTTCTGTTTATTGTACACACTTGCACTGTTAAGGGTTTATTTTCAACAGGAGGGAGACAAGTATAGAGATAAAGACCGATGGTGCATATCACTCTACCAGCACATCTTGCTTTACAGCACAGTGTATGACCTATTTTACATATATATATATTTATATATTTACCTTTAAATTGATTCTATTTTCTCATATATACTAATTTGGCCCTTGGGGGTGATAGTTCACCTCATGTTTATAGCTTCTGCTGCTAGTACAAAAGTGCCTGTTTGATTTCTTCACTGTCTGCTAGCTGTAGCTGTCAAAATTACAGGCTAATAGTGAGATGAGCAGCTTATAATGTATGATAATCAATACTCAAAATCCTTTTCCTGTGATGTGACATAAAAGAGTGAAGTGAAAAGACACAGATTTTCAAGACTACAGCACCAAAGCTCAAGCAATGCAGGTGGTTTTCACTTCAAGGTCATTCAGTATTTGTTTCTTCTTCTTTTTTGGCTTCATATTTAATTCAGTCCCTGCTAGGATGCCCAGGGAGCAGAAATGGAAAGTTAGTCAATACTGTCAGTATGAATGCAAGTATAAAAACTGCTTTAGCAAATGCAGGAAATGAGAAGGGGAAGGAAGATATGGCACACAATATATATAATATATATATGCTATATGATATATATCTCTTTTACTTAGAGATTACGAGCAAACTTTGTATTTTTATTGACAGTAATGAATAATGTAAATACTGTGTAAGAGTTATGCTCATACCCTGTGTGTATGTATGCACATGCATAAATGTTAAGAATTTAAAACCTTAGGACAACTTGGTTATAACAAAATTAACCTAATCAATCTTGAAAATCTCAAAGCATAGTTTTTGGCACAGTACTGAATACTTAGTGTAGTTAACTTATTTCCAGTGGCTGAGAATTTCTCTGATCTTTACCTTTCATCTAAAGTTTCTTCATTTCAATCTCAGTTCAGGGAAAAATTTTATTAAGTTGTTTTTTTTTTTTAATATAAATACAGTTCAGCCAAGTTTTAGAAGAAGACACAGTGCCAAGATAGAACTTCCCAGTCATATATTTCATATGCATATATATATGTTGTCAATGTATATAGCAAAGAATTGTATATAGATATATGAACATTTATTTAATGTATTTTAAAATAATATGACAAAGAATACTACCTGAAAGGCAGGAAGAGTTTTCCTTCTACAGATGGTCTTGTTGTGGTTTAATGAAATAGTTTGTAATGCATTGAAATCTTCCCAATCGCATTCACTGATGTTCTGCCAGTACACTATGAGCTCTTGACACATTAAATATAGTTAGAATGTTTTACAGGAAGTACTATTTATTGTTTTGGTTTTTTTTTCTGTGAAAAAGAAAGGAACAAAGAGGAGTCCTGCTTTAATGGAATAATTGAAAAGAAAGAGAGCAACAGAGAGAAGTGTTGGTCCATTGATTGTGCAGTTCTGAGCATTTTATGGTAGCTAACACGCAGCAAGTTTTTATTTTCATCTTTTGTTAAACAGTGAACAAAATTGTTTAGAAAAATTCGTACAAAGGATAGTTAATAAAAGTAAACAAAATAAAGCAGTTAGTTGGGAAGCTGATTAATTACTTACGGAAACCTTTAAAGGTGCCAGAAAACTTTCACTCAGCATTGTAATGAATTCCACATAAGAGAAAAATAATTTTAGATATGGTTAGAGAAAATCCTAAACAAAACACCTATTATTTCTTCTTACTATATAGGTCCACTTTTAAAGCTAGAGGTTGATCTTGACAGCAATCTACTTTGTAGGATTAGGAGGAAGAGAAAAATAATAAAATTAATTAATAGCAAGCATCTGTAAAAACTAGAGTTCTAGAATTAATATTGAAAGGGTTGGGCTTGGGGCAACTTTTTGTTTATTTCTCTTGGATTTCTGTGGTAAATCATAATCAAATTTGGCTAGTGTTAACAATTGCCCATCCCATGCTAAAGCTTGGAACCTTTCTCTCCAATGTTTTTGCCACATGTACCTTTTAAAATATATTGATTTTGTTTGGTTTGTGGAGTTTTATGTTTTCTTTTTTGAGAGAGTAGCAGTTTCACTTGGCTGTTTTAAGCAGCAGCTGTTTGATGCTGTAGAAACTGGAAAACTAGATACAGAGAACTTTAGTGGAGGTGAACTAATGGGTGGAATGAGGTGTATAGCAAGAGGTGTGTAGCGATGTCTTGTACTTGTGTGGCTCCCTTTTCATTAAGCAATTGTCACCACATATGTTGTCTCTATGGTTATGCACACCAATGCCATCTCATTCAAGTGAAGTAAAATCAAACGCCACAAAGTTAAATCTCTTCATTAAACTCTTCTCAGTTCTGTCACGATGTTACGGTCCCAGGGTAGGGGATGTCTTTTACTCTTGGTTTTTTGTTACTATAATTCTGACTTTTATTGTACACTGAAACCAGTGTGCAGCTTACTTTTTCTTGGAAGTCATAGATTCATAGAATGGTTTAGGTTGGAAGGGACCTTAAAGATCATCTAGTCCAACCCCTCTGCTATGGGCAGGAAGGCCTTTCACTAGATCAGGTTGCTCAAAGCCCTGTCCAACCTGACTTTGAAGTCTTCCAATGATAAGGCATCCACAACTTCTCTGGAAAACCTGTTCCAGTGTCTCACCACCTTTATATTAAAAAGTTTCTTCCTGATTTACAATCTAAATTTCTCCTCTTTCAGTTTATGCAGCCCACGATACAATGGTTTTTCTGGGCTGTGAGTGCACATTGCCAGCTTATGTCCAATTTTTCATCCACCAGTATCCCCAAGTACCCCCCTTCTCCACAGGGCTGCTCTCAATCCATTCATCCCACAGTCTGTATTGATACTGGTGATTTCCCTGAATCAGGTGCATGGCCTTGCACTTGGCCTTGTTGAACTTTATGAGGTTCACATGGGTTCACTCCTCAAGACTGTCAAGGCCCCTCTGAATGGCATACCTTTCCTCTAGTAAATCAACTGCACATCTCAGCTTGGTGTGATCTGCAAATTTGCTGAGGGTGCACTCAATTCCACTGTCTATGTCATTGATGCAGATAATAAATAATGTTGGTCCCAGTGTGGACCCTGGAGGGACACTACTCATTACTATTTTTCACTTGGACATTGAGCCATTGACTGCAACACTTTGCATGCAACCATCCAGCCAGTTCCTTGTCTATCTAACAGTCCATCCATCAAACCCACTTCTTTCCAATTTAGCAACAAGAATATTGTCGGGGACTGTATCAAAGGCCTTACGAAAGTCTAGGTAAATGACATCCATAGCTCTTCCCTTGTTTGCTGATGCAGTCACTTCATTGTAGAAGGCCACTAGACTAGTTAGACACAATCTGCCCTTCATCAAGCTTGTCTCTAATCATCTCCCTGTATTCCATATGTTTTGATATATCTTCCAGGAAGACCTGTTCCATGATCTTACCAGGCACAGAGGTGAGGTTGATTCATGTCTGTGAATTTTATATTTAAAGACTTTCCATTACATTCTTTTCCTCAAGAATGACTCTGTGTTCTCCTCTTTCTGTATCTCATTCTGTCTTGCTTTGGATATTTTTTTAGGGCTCACACCAGTCTTAGATCTTAAAGTCTTCAAGGAAGGGAGCACGTATACAGAATGACACTTTTTTCATAAAACTGTATCATTAGCAAGTATCAGTTCTGAGTAAATTATCTCACCCCCATTTAACTGATCATTGTGACATAACAGAATTTGATTTAAATTTAAGTCACATATATTCATGTCTTCTTAGAAATGTGAACAGTCAAAGCTGTTTACACTATTGGATTCTAACAGATCATCTTTGGTGTTTCTTCTGTGTCAGGCTTCTGCAGTGCAACTGTCCATGAATCTAGTAGTGCCATTATTAGATTACTAGGAATCTTTTTCCTAATTTAGAAAGAAGATGATCACTTAAATTTTCCCTATTTTTGGGTCAACAAGTTTGTTCTGCTTTTCTTAAGACCTGTTATGCATGTCTGTTTGTGTGTGTTTCATCCTTACATTTAAAGGTATACTCATAGTTATTTGCCTAACTGGAATTCCAGGCATTTTGTAAATACTAAATTCCTCAAATAAAATGAATATTTGAACCCATCTGACCATTTTGTGGAAAAAAATGCTTAATAGCTAAAGACCAGTGTATAGCTGATTGAAACCTAGAGATGATAAAAGGATTTATTCTATCAGCATTTACTAGTGAGTACTGATAAGAAGAAGAAAAATAAAGCAATTTGAATCAGAGTTGTGTTTTTCTAAAAAACAGATTTCAGGGGTATTTCAGGAATTTTCCTTATCCCTAATATTGGATTAGAGTCATGTATACAATTATAAAATAGTGAATGGTGGTCCAAACATATTAGTGTAAAATGACAGACAACCTGAGGTCTTTAAACAGAAAGTTTTCTTTATGTCTTTTTATTATAGAACTGAAAGTATCAAAATTTATGTTCTAAAAATGTAGTGAATAAAAAAGTCTTGTTTAACTATAGTCTTTGAAAGAAATAAGAGTATAGAAATCGTATCTGAAAACATTATCAGTTCAAATTGCGTGTCACGGTTTGTCATTCTTCCAAATTGTATGTATTGAGCAAATCCATTTTCACTTACTTGCACCAAAATAAAAAGGGGGAAAACTGATTACATGATCCATACTCATGTCTAATAAAATTGCAATATGCACTTTTTGACAAGCTTATATTTAATGCATACTGATGGAAAATTCTAGTTCTCTGTTCTCAGCAGGAAAAGTAGGCTTTTTAAGAAAACCTTTTTATTTTGTGACTGTCACACAACATAACAATTATAAACGAGATGGAGGTGACAAAAATGAAAAGCCAGCTTGCTGATTTTTATGAATGTTTGTATTTCCAGAAAGGCAGTCATTGCTTAGTTATTTGATTTGAAAAATTAATCCTGATAATGCCTTTTGAGTTCCTTAAGTACTGTTCACTCTTTTCTAGGATGAGTTTTACAGAAAAAAGCCTAACAGATTTCTACAGCAGATTAGTTTACAGATGAAGCTCAATTCCACTGAGAATGATTCTCTAATGACCCCTTTATACTTCCATTGGACTGTGTGAATGCTTTAATACGTACAGAACAGAGTTAAATAAATCTATTGTCTCAACTAACAGGTTTATGCGATCCTTCTAAAATATTTTAATTATAGCTTCTTCTTTTTCTCCATAATTAAAAAACCAGATGTCAAGTAAGCCAGTCACATGTTGATCATAGCCTATCCATTAGTTTAGAGAAATCCACTTATAATTAGAGTTTTTTCTCTTTCTCCTTTGTTTTACAGAGCAAGAAGAATGTGTTAACTGCACAGATGAATGCAGAGTGCTTGGTCATTCTGACAGGTGTTGGATGCCACAGTTCCCTGCAGCCAGTCAGGCTGAGAATGCAGATTATCGCACAAATCTCTTTGTACCCACAGTTGAAGCTAATGTTGAGACTGAGACATATGAAACTGTGAATCCCACTGGGAAAAAGACTTTTTGTACATTTGGGAAAGACAAGAGAGAGCACACAATTCTCATTGCCAATGTTAAACCTTACTTAAAAGCCAAACGTGCCCTGAGTCCTCTGCTTCAGGAGGTTCCCTCAGCATCGAGCAGCCCAACCAAGACATGCATTGAGCCTTGCACCTCAACAAAAGGACCACTGGATGGTTGTGAAGTGAAATCAGGAGCCTTGGCTGAACCAAGCAGCCAGTACTTGTCAACTGACAGTCAGTATCTATCGCCTAGTAAACAGTCAAAAGACGCTCCCTTCATTGCATCAGATCAGATGGCTAGGGCCTTTGCAGATGTGCATTCCCGAGTGAGCCGAGACTCGAGTGAGATGGACTCTGTTCTGGAGCAGTTAGACCGTTCAGCCCGGGATCTAGGCAGGGAGTCGGTGGATGCCGAGGAAGTTGTGAGAGAAATAGACAAGCTCTTGCAGGACTGTCGGGGAAGCGACCCTGTGGCTGTCAGAAAGTGAGGGGGAAAATAAAGACAGGCTGGCAGTTGCGTTCCTCTTCTGCTGATTAAAAGTCAATAAATAAATAAATCCCCTGGTTGTAACAGATTTACAGGAATGAAGGAAGACCAATGCTGCTTTAAGGCTTTTAGTGAACATCTGAAGTGCCCACAAGTATGTTCTTTTCACTGCTCTTTCTTTTTGACAGATAACACTGGTTTCATTTTGACCAAGCTTTCATTAGGACAGAGTCAAGTACACTAAGAACAAAATGAAAGAAGGAAAGACCGTGCCATTTTGACAATCTGATAGGAAGGTGTGATAAAGGTGGAATGGAAATTCGTCCGATACTTTAAGACTGTCCTCAATAGCTGATGCTGACTTTACTGTTTACGTATAAACCCCAAGAAAAACAGGGTTGAATAATTCTGATCTGTGGTAGATTTCCAGCAGTCACCACAGGCTTCTACTGAAAGTCCTAAAAAGAGTTCTTGTAGTAGTCCAAGTGACACCAAACATTAACATTCATTTGTGGTAAACATTTATGTATAAAGTTATCTGCCACAAATATGGAAAAAAAAAAGAAGAAGAAAACAAAAAAAACCCATTCCAGGTCATTATTCAACAAAGCATATCCTGATCATTAGTAAAACACTTCATATCATATTAAGATTAAATGTAAAATGATATAGTCCATCTTGTCCTGCACACACATAAGCTAATTCACTTGATCAAAAAAAAAAAAAAGATTTTAATATCTATTTAGCATTTTAGTGTCCAACAACCTATAAATAGTTAGCAGTAAGTTTTAAAAAAACTGAAGTAAAATAAAGTTTAAAAAAAAAGTTACCTTTAAGGGTAATAAACAAAAGAAATTAACATTATTAACACTTTTTTATTCATTTTTGGACACTAAAATAGCTCAGGAAAGTGAAAATGTCTTAGACATCCACAAAAATCACATGATCATTTAAATGTGCAAATGTAAGAAGATTCAGTGTGTTTACATCAAATGACATATTTTTATTGATTTATTGCAGATTCAGTGCATATGAGCCAAATTGTTGAGTGTATAAGAGCTATATTGTGTATTTTATTAAATTAATATATAGTTGTGTTGCAAAAATATTTGGGCTTATATTGTAAATGGCAAGTGTTGCCTCAGTAGCTGTCGAACTCTATGAGTTTTGTTTTTTCCTGCTTCCTTTTCCCCATGGATTGTGGGAAGCAGCGCCTCAGAGCAAAGTCTCTTGTTTAATGTATGGTCTACGAAGTACTGCAGTACATAATCTGTTCAAAATGTGTTTGAGTGAGCTGATGGAGCTAACTGAATGGCCTACAAATACATCCATCAGTCATGGTTATGTGCAAGTCCTTGTAGAAGCTTCTATTGCTAGCCCATGTTTAATAACAAAAATTACACTCGAACCAACATTTGGAACCTCCTTGGTTGTTTTGGGTTTTTTTTGTTTTGTTTTGTTTTGTTTTTTAAACACATGCAGCTACCTTGTTTAATGTAGAATATTTGACTGACTTCTTAAGAGATGCCACCATTTTCAAAGTTTTGTTATTAGGTTCATAGAGCTGAAAAACATGTCAGTACCAATGTGGCATGGGCAGTATTTTATCTGATTCTTTAGAATGTGCAATTGCTTACTGCAGTTCTAGATATACACTGCTTATTTTGGAGGGTGTTTTTAGTTTGGTTTCCATTTGTTCTGAAAAGTATTTGCAAAATGACTTGGGATATAGTTTCTACTTTTTACTGTTTTTTCTAAGGGTACTTTTATTGCATTTGAAAAATTCAAAATTGCCTTCAGATGAAAGTTAAAAAACAACCCACATTCAAAATTAACTTGCACATAACAAGAAGAAGCAAATGAATATAATGTTTAGCTCAGGATTTGTCCCATATATACTTCAGATAGTCTATTGAAAATACCACTATGGCACAGTGTTTAAAAATGTTGTATTGGGTTTATTAAATTTAATCTGTACTATATCCACATATATAAAAGAGGTTGGCAATCTCAAATCCCTCAAAGCCATAGTTTTCGTCAGTTCAAGCAAGCAAGTTGACCCAACAGCCTGTTTTGATGTTGGGATTGCTGTTAAATGGTGATTTTAACTAGTCAGTCCTACAATGAATTGTCTTTGGGAAACAACCATTCTGACAGTTTGCTTTTAGCTCCTCCTGTTAAAAAAGTCTACAACTACATATAAAGAAAAAGATCTGGTACATGTCTTAAGCTACTCTCCATGTTTTGGACAATTTATGTATCTAAAATGTGGTGTTGTCTGTGTTATATAATTTTATATATTTTTTTTTTGGCCAGGAGACCCGAGATTGGTTTTGCTTGATAGCTTGATAGCTTGAAATTCCATAGTAGAGAGGATTTTTTATTGTTTGATCAGTCTTTTATACGTATTTCTGTGGTGCCCATCACTTCAGTGTCTGTGCACCAAGTCTTTAGCTCTGCCAGTGAGATCCATTATTCAGCAAAATCTAAGCCAGTATGTAAATGCAGTCAAGTGATGGAGATTTGTGTATTTTATAAATTATTTTAACACTGAGTAACCAATTGTACAATTCATGTATGTTTCTGAAGACATAAAACCACAACATTCTGAGAAAGGGCTGTGCCAATGTAAGAGGAATTTACCTTAAGGCTCTCTGTCACTAGTGATTTACTAGCTTTAGCTGTTTAACACATTATCTGTATTTAGTAGTGATTATTTATTTACCACTCTGAGGTAATTCAGAATTCATGACTCACAGCTTTATAGAAGAGTTTAGGAAATCTTGCTTTTATTTAAGTTGGCTGACAACTGCCTTTTGTTGCAGATCTCTGGCATACAGCTTCCAATAAGGATATCCCAGGTTAAAAAATCTGTTTGATACCAATAAACCTGCAGAGCTTACACGAGTTTTGCTCGTTCAGCTAAAATTAACACGATTGTGTGTGAAGGAAGTACGACACACACAAGAATTCAAAAAGTATTTTTTCTCCATGGTATCTCTACTATCACCACTGGAGAAAAAGGCAGCAATGAAAGATAAAGTTTATTTCTCTCATCCCTTACATACATGTTTTATGAGACTGAAAGAAAATATCTGCCACATGATTATAAAAAGAATGGCAAAGTTAAGGGAGGCAAGCTAAGTAACTAATAAAATTGTACTGTACACTGTGAATAGCAAAAAAGGCATTCAATATCTTTTTTTTTTTCTAATTAATGAAAGCCATCAACTGGGAGTTCCTTAAACAATTGCCCGCTCAAATCAGAACTTTCTTTTTCTGTTTTGTTTTGGTTTTCTTTTTTTTTTCTTGGCATATTTACCAGGAAACAGATTCTTCTGAACTATGATTTGCCACTTGAGAGTATAGGTTTCCCAGTCCAAGTTACCCCTAGAAGACAAACATTGCTCCTAGCAGAGCAAGATACATCATTCAAATAAACTTTCAAGCTGCTTGCTGTCCAGTGGAACGGAAATTGCTGAGGTCAAGAAGGGGTCTGAAGCCTAGCATAATATACATCCACTCATTATTGTTTAATTACTTTCTTTTAACATCAGGCAGTGATTATTATTGCATTAATTCAAATGGGAGTTTTGGCTATCAAGATTTGTTGATTTGAAGTGTAATTGAATGAAACCTGATTATGGTTTGGACTTCTCTGGCCCAATTGTGATACAGGTTGGCATTCGCATTTATCAGCCCCTGTCTCCCCATATGGCTCAAAGTTGCACCAATGACTGGTGAATGACACAAAAAACCAAACAAAAGCAGCATACATTGTATGGATTATCTCAACCGCTATTGTTTAATGGCTGTGTTTAATGTGACCTATCTGGAAAATGAGGACTACGAATAAAAAGCAATTACTAATAGTGGTGTTGCCTGCTTTTGCATTCATTAACACAGAAGAAATGTGTTAAACACTGCATACCACAGGGAGCCTGATGGTAATTACTTTGGAAAAGCAACTTGTGGCAATGCGGCTGTTACAGCTAGTTATCAGTTTGCCAAAAAAATGACAGTTCCTGTTTCATTTATTAGAAATGTGTAACCGTTTTCTCTCAACAGGAAGGTGGTGAAGAGTTTTCATCAAGCTGGGTAGGTTTATCTTTTAAGCAGCTGATGTGCTGAATCCCTACGGGCTGTTATTTGCTCATACGAACATGGAACTGAATAAAGGATAGTTTGGTTTAGTACACTGGTGCGAGTTCACCAAAAGTTTTCTTTTTTTTGTTTTTTGTTTTTTGTTTTCTAAATGTGTCTTTCTTAAGAGCCTGAGTAAAAGAGGTAAATAATTTTATTCACGTTGATGTAAACAACATGACAAAAGGCTGGAAAAAATATGACTAAGTTCTATTTCTGGTTCTTTGAGTTTCTGTTACAATTTAACACTTTTATTAACCTCTTACTTTTATTTTATTTTGTTCTGTTTGAGCATCGCCATCTATCCCTCAGCTTATGTGGATCTTTCTGTCTGCTTCTGTGTGACTGTAGAAATGACATACAAAATAGTATAAAGCCTCCAGACCGGATTTTTTGGGGGGGGCTGGGGAACTTATTTTAGGGTTCTTCTGTTTGCTTGTTTGTTTGGGTTTTTTTACCAATAATTAAGTAAATTGGTATTGCTTTTGACAGCAAAATAGAATTTTAGTTTGTTCAAAATACTACAGGTATTATGAGGATATGTACTAGTCCTGCAGGCAGAATTACCTTTTACTCATTGCATGTTTTCTGCAAGTCTCTTTGCCAGAAGCAAAATCAGCCTGCATCTATATAGCTGGCTATCCTAGGCACAGAACCCCCCCCCCATTGTTTTCTTCCCTTTTCCCTGCTACATATATTTGTCTTTCTGCAGGCTGAATTCCAAAATCTAGCAAGCCACTGTCTGTGCAGAGTCCTGCCAGAATGTACCTTATGTTGCTGAAGGCCTCATTGGACATGGGTTGTTACTGTCTTGCTGTCTTCAACTGTGTGTAATTCAGAGCTTGGCTGGATCCACAGTATATGTAGAACAAGTCATAAACCATCCTGGCTTTTCTTTACCCAGAATACAGAGTCATTGATTTCTCATTTGGAAAATGGCCAGTCTGTCAGACAGAGATTTTTAGATCTCCGTTAAGCCAACCACGTATAACTGCTTCAGGGTGTTCACTCATGGGATAAATACCCTATCCTTATCCTTTATTGAGTCTAAGACATGAAAGCAGCTGAGAGCTTATTTCTTCAGTTAGTAATGTTTCCCTAAAAATGAAATTTCTCTAGTAGAAAGAAGGGACGGTTCTCTGCTGTATGTATAGCTTGATTTGTGAAAGGTCACCTTAGTATCAGTAGTGCATGTAGAAATAGAACAGGGAATTAATGAGCCATCTAAGAATTTTCTGAGATGTATATTCCATAATGCATATGTTATGATTCAGGGAAGAGAGCACAGTATCTTGGTTTATTTATTGCTGATGGTTCCCGATAATGCCTGACTCACAAAAATGTTTAGTTCATGTTTTGGAGAAACATTTTTCTCTGATTCAGAGAACTATTCCTTTTTAATATGTATTTTCTAATTTTTTTTTTTCCCAGTAAATATATTCTGGTCAAATTGTGGGTCCTTTGTTAGTTTTAAAAAAGAAAATGGTGTTCTGACATTGTTCTCTCCTTTAGGTTATTTAGGGATCCTCTAACACTTTAGGGCTAAAGATAATACCTTTTATTTAGACAAGACTCCAAAATGTCCATAAATATTCTGTGATTTATCTTGGTAAGAAGCAAGAATATAGACATTGCTTGAAACATAGATTATTGGACAATAAATTTAGATTTTGACCTACTGAGAAATGGAATAATTACAATTCCATTTCTGAAAACATATTGTATTTAGTGTCTTGAACACTAACTATACAGAATTGTTATTAAAATGCACCTACTGCACAGCTACCGGAGAACCAGGGGATCCATTATGCTCAACTTTTTCCAAGCCAAAAGCAGCACTGAAGTTGCTTCTGGAAATCAGTTGATCGTTAGTGCAGTACAGAAAATATATTTCTAATACGTTTGCAAGAAGAAATACTCCTTAAAAAATTTGCAATTACATTTTGTAATAACTCAAATTTTCCATCGTTTTAGGGGCAATCACATACAGAACTCTTTTCAGTGGTTTGATTCAAAAGTGATAAAAAATGGATTACTATGCTGGCATCAACATTAAAATGGAAACACCATATCTGTCTGACCACCAGAAAATGACATTTATCTATTTCTGTTATTACTGTCTTTGGGAAAATGTTACATGCATCTATTTTTTTAACCCTTAGCTATGTGCTATAATGAATTCTGCGAGTGCTCCTTTTCTTAGTTACTGCTCCCCCCTTTTCATATGTCCATTTAAAATACTTTTCATTGTAAATTTATCTCATGTAGAGAATTTAGAGCAGATTTCTCATGTCTTCAAAGAAGCTTCACACTTCGTACCATATAATTAAAAAATATTTATCATAATATTTGTTTTAAAATTTGATCATATTAAAGTTACTAAAATATATTAAAACTTTTTTTTTCCAAATAAAACACATCATTTTATAAACAAATACTTCATTCACTACTGTGAGTTCAGTGGGAGATCCTGTTGAGAGGAGTATCACACTTAGGAAACCAGGATGTTTCCTTGATAACTAAACATATAGCTACTTCATCTTTAGTGAAAATTACTTCTTTTTAGGGTTTTTTTTGCTGAAATAATGAGAAAAAAATCATCTGATATGTATATTCTGGACAACTGGATAACTAACATTTAATATCTTCTAACTATAATATGCCTCATAACAATGTATTTCATTATGAGTACATGTTTAGGGACTGTCTTAGACCAGATGAGAAATTGTATTTACTCTGAATACCCTTATAAGAACAAAATGAATATAAGCCACTGCTATGTCATTTAATAAGGATTTGTATAACACCAAGTGAATATAGTAAATGCAGCAGAAGAGAATACTTGTGAAACTATTTTAATAGCATTATGGTACCATTGTGCTAAAAGAGATTTAGAATAGAGATTAGTAACTGTTAATAAGCCTTTATCATTGACCACAGGATCGTAGAATCATAGAATCATAGAATGGTTAGAGTTGGAAGGGACCTTAGAGGTCATCGAGTTCCAACCCCCCTGCCATGGGCAGAGACACCTCTCACTAGACCAGGTTGCTCAAAGCCCCATCCAGCCTGGCCTTAAACACTTCCAGGGATCGGGAACCCACAACTTCTCTGGGCAACCTGTTCCAGTGTCTCACCACCCTCACAGTAAAGAATTTCTTCCTAATATCTAATCTAAATCTCCCCTCTTCCAATTTAAAACCATTACCCCTTATCCTGTCTCTACACTTCCTGACAAAGAGTCCCTTTCTGGTTCTTCTGTAGGCTCCCTTCAGATATTGGTAGGCTGCTATGAGGTCTCCCCGGAGCCTTCTCTTCTCCAGGCTGAACAACCCCAGCTCTCTCAGCCTGTCTTCATAGGAGAGGTGCTCCAGCCCTCTGATCATCTTCATGGCCCTCCGCTGGACCTCTTCCAACAGGTTCATGTCCTTCCTGTGTTGAGGACTCCAAAGCTGGACACAGTACTCCAGGTGGGGTCTCACGAGAGCAGAGTAGAGGGGTAGAATCACCTCCTGCGACCTGCTGGCCACACTTCTCTTGATGCAGCCCAGGATGCACTTGGCTTTCTGGGCTGCCAGTGCACATTGCCGGCTCATGTTGAGCTTCTCATTCGCGAGCACTCCCAAGTCCTTCTCCTCAGGGCTGCTCTCATTCCATTCTCCACCCAACCTGTATTTGTGCCTGGGATTGCCATGTCCCAGGTGCAGGACCCTGCACTTGGCTTGGTTGAACTTCATGTGATTTGCACAAGCCCACCTCTCAAGCCTGTCTAGGTCCCTCTGGATGGCATCCCTTCCCTTCAGCGTGTCGACCATGCCACTGAGCTTGGTGTCGTCAGCAAACTTGCTAAGGGTGCGCTCTATCTCACTGTCCATGTCTCTCACAAAGATGTTGAACAGTACTGGTCCCAGTACTCATCACTGGCCGCCAATTGGACATTGAACCATTGACCACAACCCTTTGAGTGCGGCCATGCAGCCAGTTCCTTATCCACCGAGTGGTCCATCTGTCACATCCATGACTTTCCAATTTTGAGACCAGTATGTCATGCGGGACAGTGTCAAACGCTTTGCATAAGTCCAGGTAGATGACATCTGTTGCTCTACCCTTGTCCACCAAGTCTGTGGCAGTATTGTAAAAGGTCACCAAATTTGTCAGGCACGATTTGCCCTTGGTGAAGCCACGTTGGCTGTCTCCAATTACCTCCTTATTTTCCATGTGCCTTAGCAGAGACTCCAGGAGAATCTGGAGATAAACTTCTTAAAAACATTGAAGCTTTGCTGAGTTCAAAGTCTGTAGCAGTGGAAAGCTCCACAATAAGAGCACTGTCCAGACTCCGGGCTTCTTTCATGCTATATTATTCTGTAATAGACTCCAGAGGTTGGTAATTATGCTTCCACAATAACTTTTACGCTTCCATACATCACTGTAAGTAAGCGAACCAAGCCCTCTGCCACTTGGTGCTCCAATGCTACCTCAGCAGAGTCTGTTCATTTGACTCATTTAGGGGTGCAATGTGGATAGAAAGTGGTTTTGTTTAGTCGACTTAATCTTTTTGTACATGTCAAAGTAAGACACAGCAATCCTTTAAAACGAAAAGAACAATTACCTTTTGGAAAAGTAGCAGGCTTTAAAAAGTAGTCTCCAGAATCCAAAAGGAAATTAAAAAAAAACCCAACCAGGAAAAATGGCAAATAAAACCTGTTCGTGGACACTTTTTCCTCCACAAATCAGTTGAGTAGCGCTGTTGATGACTATAAATACACCACCATTCTTTTCTAAATACACCTGTTCCAGTGGACTGAAATAGGGTAGAGGAACGGAATATCTAGAAACACAGGTGGAGTCTTCAGAATGCCAGTAAGTACATTCAGTGCTGTAATTTCCAAATAAATTGTCCTTTAAAAATGATTCATTCTCCAGTACTTATTAATAATCTTCTTTGGACTGCTAAGATTTAAAGCCACAGCAACTGCAAAAGTTACTGTGGTTGGAGGCAGAAATCAAGCTTGAGGAGGAACAAGAATATGATGCTTTGGACAGACTCTCAGTTCCTATTACTTCTTATCCCTTCAGCATAGGTGAAATATCAGGAATCCACCATATTTCTGCAACACTAGGAGAAGCACGAACAACTGGAGGACATCTGAATCAATTGCTCTTGTTCAAAAAGCTTTCATGGAGATTTGCCAAACTTACTGTGGGATCAAGAATGTAAACCTGCTGATAACCAGTAATTCATCTAGTCTAAGGTGCTGTTCATGTCACCTCCTGCCTGGAAGAAATTCAAGCTTCTATGGGCAATGACAACACCCAACTGTGAGGAGCCACCAGGTGCTGCTGCCAAATCTTGAATCCTATAGATTCTTGTAAGTGGATGCCAGCTCTCCTCATTCACTTTCTTTATTTCCTTCATCCTGAGTGTTTGTATAAGGCATACTAGAAAATGCCAGTCCATGTTTCCAAGCCTTGAAGGGTAGTCTGGAGAAAGACCAATCCTTGTTCAACGCATGTGTTGGTTAGCATGGAACACACTTTTGCAGACAGGTAAAATTCAGTTAGAATTGTATTTGAAGAACCACCTGTTTGCTCATTTTGGAAATTCCTTTCATTATTGTTTGTTTTATTTTCTAAAAAATCCAAAAAATCTTCAGCATCTATGAAGCTAAAAACATGCTCATTTTTAACTGCAGCATAAATATTAATCACAATCATCAGTCCAGACTCAGGATTTTATTTGGCATAACATGCACAACTATGCAACAATTACATAAAAATGGAAGTTATTATGAGCTGTAATTAATATACTGTGTTACCAGCTGACTCAAACACTTTGCTCAGCATCCTTAGCTTTAAAGACTGCATCAAAACAGTAGTAAAATGTACACTAGATTCAGAAAAGCACATCAGCAGCCCTAGGATTTCTCTTAAAGTGGTGACTAGCATTATCATCTACAACATGTGTTGCAGACTTGTTGGATTTTATTTGTGCTGGAATCTTGCTATGTAAAAAGAAAAAAAGAAAGAAAAAGCAGTATAATTGCTGATTTACCACCACTGCTTAATCTAATTCAGTTCTTAATGGTCCATTTGCATAGCAGAATTTGCATTTTATTTCACAGAAAATGTTATGACTCCACCTGCCTTAGTTCAGATAATGTATCAGAAAGGGGAAACAATGGTACAAGCAAAGGAGTGATTAATCACTTACCTTTACTAAGACAACTTAAATATTGAAAGGGAAGGGAATACAGGTGTACCATCTTTGCAGGTGAACCAAAAGTGCACCCAGCCCCACCCCCCTCAGTTCCATCCCTCAGTTTCCATTTTATGTGGTTTCCAGAGCTCAGAAGAAGTAATTTTCAAATGTGCTGCTATCACATGCCACTATCCTCATAAAATTTTATTCATTGTGAAGACTGTGACAGAGAATGTGCAAAGATATATGCAGGCATATAGTGCCTTATCAAACTGTAGCATCACTAAACGTAACTATCTTCCTATTGACTTGGATGTAATCCAGACACTAGAGATCACAGACAAGTTACAAGCTATCATGCCCTGCCCACAGTGAGGTGATCAAAATAATAACAAATTAAAGATATTTTTTGATCGATGGTTTATATGTATTTTGTTATATTTTTGCACTTCCTTCAAGGCTCAAATCCTACGGGTGACAGCTGTCATTTTAAAGGTGACTCATTACATTCATTTAGAGAGTCCCCTAACAGATGGAAAGGTCTTTGCTTCCCAGGGAACACTGACAGGTTATGATTTGCAGAGCTTTTAATCATTTTAACAAAACTTATACACATCTGTCAATTACTCTATTCAGTGATGTTAATAATACAGCAATCTGAGAATGACAAAGAACACTTTCTTTTTCTTGAAACTGCAACTTTTCCATCAAGACTGGAAGAGTGAAACAAAAATACTTTTGAAGAGCTGTTTTCTTCCAGAGAAATGAATATAAGTACCAGTATTTATAATAACAGTAAAATTTTATTTTCATGGTACCTGTCCATAGAGCTTTTTTCCTCTCCTCACAGGCTACAGTGAAGCTATAAATCATTAAAACATACAACAGATAAAACATGACAAGCTGGAATCACATGAATAATTAAAACCAAAGTCACTGTGCAGAACTGATAATTTTGGTCAGGTACAGAATAAGGGCCTTCACTGTGGTGCTTTTTCTGGTCTTGATAGCAAGCACTTCAAGCTCCCAAGGCTTCAGAATCGAGACAGCAGATGAATGTGTACCACTAGAAGTGGTGGCTCTGCCTCGTGACTAAAACACAGCTCATTCATTCATTATAGACCTGAGGCCACAGTCCCCTTATGTAAACTAGATATTTATTTGCAATGATATTACAGGACATCCAAACAGCAGTTATATAGTCTTTACAGAACAACAACACTGGGTTTCTTTTTGAGATCTACAATGTTCAGTATCAGCAGAAACCTGAGCATCTAAATGAAAACTTTTAGTAAATAACTAGAAAACATTTTAGTAAAATTATTTTCACAACTTCTCATTCCTTTTAGAATTAGAGGTTGTTTTTTTTTCTTCTGGTCCCTACTTCAAAAACTAAAATAGCCATAATCCCTTGGATTAACTGCATTTTATTAACGGAACTCTTCCAGCTTTGAAAGAAGCTACATTTTTAAGATCTCTCAATGGAAGATTTTTGTGCATGCAGTTCTTAGTACTATTTAATGTCATTAAAATAGAATTTGAAGACCCCAGAAGGAGTCATGGTTCTTTTGAAGCACTTCTAATAAGTGGTGAAAAAATTTGTATTGCATAGATAATACAGAAGCAAAGCAAAACAAAACAAAACAATCTAATGTTTTGGACAGAAAAAATCTTATTGTCTCCAGACCAGTCACAGCTGGACTAGCAAGACTGAGAATTTACATGTTGCAGTCTGCCCAGGTCATATGTGCTGGAGCCAGGAATTTAACTTGGATTTCCCTAGAATTCTAATCCAGACCTTGAACTACTACAACCACCTTTTTATCTTCTTCTGGAAGCCCAGATAGGTTATGGATCAGAAATGCAGTTGCTAGAATTTAACCATGTTCCACAACAGGTTAACTCCAGCCTTAACCCCTTCTCTGCATATTCTGTATAATTTCTTTACTATGCTTTCAGAGACAAAATAGTCAAGAAGGGTGTTTCCTGACATTTTCATAGGGGCCTTGGACTTCAAAGATCATTGACATCTTTGTATATATTCTCTTGGATAGAGTATGGACTATGTTAAAATGCTATTCTGTAAAGTAAAATAAGTGGCAGCTGGCACCATACAGTTTTGTTATAATGAAAACATGAGGTGGTTGCCATTACACAGTCCTGCACTAATGAGAACAGTAGGAGTCTAGCATTACAATGGTCTAATGAAAACAGGAAATGGCTGGCATTAGATTGGTAAAATGAAAACAGGAGGTGGCTGGCATTACACTTATACAATAAATAAATTAAGATTTCTGACCCTACCAATCTCATCTACATTATATATGATTCCAGTGTGCATAAGAGAGACTTATGCAAAGTCAGGGCCAATGACAGAAAAGAGCATTCTTTGTTACAACATTTCAGAAGCAGAGGGGTGTCATTTTCTTGCAATTTTTAATTTATATTTGGTGGTCATGCATCAGTGAAATAGGGATAAGGTTTTAAAAATTAATACATAATCTATACAGATTCTTCCTTGTATTTAAAAAATAATCAAAAGCAGCTTATTTTCTGGTGCCTGTCCTGCTAGAATGTGAAGGGCTAAAAGTAGCTTATTGAAAGTGAAATTCAATATGACAGGACTTTTTAATTACCCTCCCACTTACCCATCCCCAATTTGGGCTAAGTATCCAATGGCTAAAAATACTTTGGGGTGTTTATTGAGAATGAGAATAGAGAATGAGACCAAGAGGAAAAATACATGCTGAGGAAAAAAGGAAAAAAGAAAAAAGTTAAGCACAAAATCGATCATTCAGCTAATGGGCTTTCCTCTAGGAACAGAAAGGTCAGGTGTTTTTGTTCCATGTTTTTCGAGCTAACCTCTCCAGTTGAGCCTTTTTAATTATTATTGCACAAGAGGGTCTTCTGTGTAGCTCTTAGACAATAAATACACAACCATCTTCCTTTTTATTGTGATGTTTAGAGCCATCAGAAACTGATTGATTCTCATTCTCCTTAGCCTGGCTGAATTCACCATCAAGTTCGTATAGTTCAAGGCCAGTACATTAAGACATTGCATCAATCCACTCATACGGTACCTTTCAGCCCCTCAGTCTCCCATTTCTCATCTTCAAGCTCAACCACATAACTTCTGAACATTTTCTGTCAAAACCAAGAAACAAAATGAAGCAAGAAACTGTTTGGAGTATGATTTTCAAAGCAGCAATTAGAGTGCTGGAATGTTCAAGCATAAAACGCTGCACTTCTTGCAGCCTGGTATTCTGCCGATAGCTTCAGTTTCCACGCTCAGATTGCAGTGAAAATATTCCAGTCAGGTACCTCTGAGTGAAACAGCAGTGTGATGCAAATAAGGAACAGATAATCAAATCAAACTTTCTAATCGAGTTTTGCTATGCTGACTCTCTTATTTCTCTCTAGCCTGCAGTTTGCATGTTGTTTTACAACACTGCAGAATTAGCTTAAAGAGTAAATACTTGTGAGTTTATAGAATCCTGTCGTGTCTCACATATACTGAAGAACAAATGAAGGAAAATAATCTTCTCGAGCTGCTTCTATTATTACTTTAATTTCTTTGTGTCTTTGGTGTGGTACAGATTGAATCCTTTGGAAGGAGGGGAAGAGGAGATGAAGAAAAAGCCAGAGGGGTAAAACAGGGTGAGTGCTGTTAACAAATTTTTACTTTCCTTTTCTTTTGTTTTTATTTCTTCATCAAACAGCTGAAGAAAAAAAGAGAGAAGAAATAGTCATACCTTACGGACCAGATTTTAAACTAAGACGTATGGCACTGGAAGCAGCATATGCCTTAGAAAATCTGCTGTTATGCGTTCTGTGTGCAAGCCACAGACATGGCTTAATCGAGATAGGAGGCGACACGTGCCGTGCATCTGAGATTAGTGTCTGGCCCTCAGCCATTAATGCTGGCATCCCAGGAACCGACTCTGTGCTCTGCCAAACTTCTGCTGGGATTTGGATTCACTGAATCCGACTCACAGTCTTTAATCCCCCCAAGCAGAATCTTTTTGAATTGTGGAGCTTGCAAAACATCCAGGTGGTGGTCCGGCCATGACGGTGCTTGCATAAGCTCCAGAAGCAGCATGCTCTGTTTAAGAGTTTTACTACACAGAAAACTTCTAGCCCTCTACTGTGCAAGTCTGAATGTCAGAGCTTGCCTTTCTTCTTTTTCTTGTGTTTATTATACTGCAGAGACAATAGTCATATCACCCATTGCATAAGCTTTCCAATCTTTTTGAAATATTTGAGATCATACAAACATTGTATGGTATAAATCTACTTGATAGGTCTCATCATTCCATAAGCAATATTTTTCATTAGTTTTCCAATAAAATGGCATTTTGCCCTATTTTCAAACTAACAAATTTTGTCAGGGTTGGCATCTTTATTACATTACCAAATATATCAGTCAATACCACCTGGTATAATTGAGTCTTGTTATATGATTCAGATAGTTGCTTAAACTACGGATTTTTCAAAGTCAAATTTTCTGGCAGAAAGAATACTGTTTTAATAGAATTTTAGATAAATAGGTAGTCTATCACTGTAACTACTAGTCTTGATTTAAGATAATGAATTGACCTCTCCATGTATATTATCCAGGATCATTTATAATTGTGTTGCACTGAAAAAGCTGTATAAAAGCCATTTGATTATGCTTGATTTCTATTTCATGCTGCATAACAAAACTAGCATCTGACACTCACAGTAAAACATGAATGAGTGTGACAGTGAAGTCCCTATAGGAGCCAAGGTTTTTAAGTTGTTTTAAATAATAATAGGGAATATGCTCCCTTCTGGGTTTCTAAGCAAGTAAGGAAAATGGCATCATGAAAAAGGTGCCTATCTTTTAATGGAATGGGGAAATTAAAATTTCAAAAGTCTAGTAACACACACACACACAAGGAGAATAATCATAGGAAAGTAAAAGATGTAAAACTGAGCCCCACAGATTCAGCTAAACTACATTCTGAGCCAATCCTTTTTCCTAGACATATTTACTCAAAGGAGTAGTTCTATATTACTACACAGTTTGCTAATTAAAAGTTTTCCATTTTCATGTGCATCCGTAATCTCATTTTGGACAGTCCGTTAAATCACAAATATTGAAATGGTATCTAGACATTACTTATTTCACTGATTGTTTTCTGCTTATATTTGCAGATTAAAGAAATAGTTGTAAAATCTAGACAAGTAGTTAGAATACCTTATCTTAACCAAATATAGAGACTGGATTATAGTCAGCACTTCCACGTAACAGAACACTTTCTGTCTTTTTCTATATTAATAATTCAACTTAATTTGTAAATTATTCTCTCACATCACATTCTTACTTTCCTGACATTCCCAAGGCAAATAAAATATGGATTTACTTACTTTAAGGCACCATAATTTGTTTGATGGTAGACACTGAAGATTTGTAAACTATATATGACCACAAGAGTTTCACAACTTAGATATAGCCTGAATTTTCAGCGTACACAAAACTAATTTACTACGGTATGTAGTTGTGCCAGATCCAATCAACTAAGTGGAGCTCACCCATGTCAATTATTGGGACATCTCCAAGGAAAACATAGTAAGATCTACTAAGTAAGCTGGACTGTTTACCAGGTGATACTGTCCTTTTCTTCTAAGTCAACGTTATACTAATCAATATTAATCTAAATTATTTCACCTGGTAAATTCCCTGCCTTTTCAGAGTTTATGGCAGGAGCTCTGCTCTCATTCTCCGCACTCTTATCCTATGATAAACTGAAAATTTTGTACTAAGTTTATATGGACCATTTTCAAATGTTCTGTCACCTGTGGTATTACATAGCCCTGAACATGTATTATATGGCTGCCAGAAGTAGCAGAAACTGAAACTGGTGTTCCAAGTGGGCTCATCCAAAGCCATATTTCTACTGCCATCCTGGTTTTTGGGAAGAATGGAGAGCTTGTCTTGCCTTGAGCTTCTTTTGAATTGGAGGTAAAAAACATGGTAAAAAACATTAATTATCAATGACTCAATGGCAGTTCTTGAAGACAAACTATTTTTACTCATGGGGATTTTTGGACCAGACTCCAGTTTGGATTATTATATTAGCCAAGGAAAGATTTCATAGCCTCAGGGAAAACTTGAAACTCTCTAGGAATGGTGCAATTGTACTTCTACCATTGTTCAAAAAAAAAAAAAAGTCAAATAGTTGAATACAGAATTACATGCTAATAGCAAAAATTACTGATTCTGCCCATGCAGGTAGTTTCATTATAACTAATATTTGTGCAGCTACTACATGAATGAAAATTATTTACAGCATATTACAAAGCAGGCACAGATTTTTCTAGAGTTGCTGTAATACACACACTGGCTTATGTCAGTAATTGGTGGGTAAAAAATTTCCTTGTATATGGGCATGAAATGTATTTCTAGGAACTGTGGTAATGGATAGAGAATAACAGTAGTTTATAACCATGTCAAATTTTGCCTCCCATTAACCATGCATTCTTATGATGTGCAATCATGTGGCCAAACACTTGGGATCAGCTGATTTTAATCTCAGAAATAGTCTTAGGACAGGCCCAGAAGTCTTAGCTTTTGGCTGCCAAGCACACTATCTGTCACTAAAAGGTTTTAAAGGTATTATAAAGCAAAAAAAGCAAGAACTTTTAACCTTGAATGCTTTGGCCCATGTATGTCCAAAGTATGTATGCAAATCATGCATCTCAAAGAAGAACAGTTGTCAGTATCTTCTTTTTTTTTAATATATTTTGTAATAAAGGAAAAAAATAATAATTGTTACAAAACAAACAAACAAACAAATTCACAGTTTTGGACTTTAAATTACTCCAAGTCAGTCTACAGAGAAGTCCAGTTCATTCAATGTTCTTGCAGTTGATGTGCACTAAACTGGTATGGAATAATCCCTCCTCTTTATTGCTTATAATTAAAAATAAAAATCCCACCATGGCCTCAAAGCATCTGAAATCCAGGACCCTGAGTTTAGCTGTGGTGTGGTAAAGATCAAAGAAGTTTGATAGGGCAGCACCCACGGTTGGAACACTTCCACAGGCGGATGCAGGCTACTTGGGAAGAAGAGGGGCAGCAAATTTTGGATTCTGGACTTTACAACTGGATATTTCATCTTATTCAGGATGTTCACAGAATCACAGAATCTTCATGGTCGGAAGGGACCTTTGAGATCATTGAGTCCAACCAGTAAAAAAACAAAACAAAAAAACCCCAAACAAACAAAAAAACAAAAAAACCAACAACCCATCACCACAACAATCACTACATCCAACAATCTCAGGCACCAGAGCATGCCCTGAAGTGCCACATCTACACGTTTCTTAAATACTTCCAGGGTATTGTGACTCCACCACCTCTCTGGGCAGGCTGTTCCAGTGCCTGACCACCCTCTCAGTAAAGTAATTCTTCCTAATATCTAATCTAAACCTCCCCTGATGCAACTTCATACCATTTCCTCTAGTTCTGTCGTTATTCACTTGGGAGAAGAGGCCAACACCCACCTCTCTACAACCTCCTTTCAGGTAGTTGTAGAGGGCCATGAAGTCTCCAAACTAAACATGCCCAGTTCCCTCAGCCTCTCCTCATAGGACTTGTTCTCTAGACCCCTCACCAGCTTGGTGGCTCTCCTCTGGGCATGCTCCAGCAGCTTAATGTCCTTCCTGTGTTGAGGGGCCCAGAACTGAACACAGTACTCAAGGTGAGGCCTCACCAGTGCCAAGTACAGGGGCACAATCACTTCCCTACTCCTGCTGGCCATGTTATTCCTGCTACAAGCCAGGATGCTGTTGGCCTTCTTGGCCACCTGGGAATGCTGCTGTCTCATGTTAAGCCGGCTGTCCACCAACACCCCCAGGTCTTTTTCTGCGTGGCAACTTTCCAGCCACTCTTCCCCAAGCCTGTAGCGTTGCCTGGGGTTGTTGTGACCGACATGCAGGACCTGGCACTTGGCCTTATTGAACCTCATCCCATTGGCCTTGGCCCATTGATTCAACCTGTCTAGGACCCTCTGTAGAGCCTTCCTACCCTCAAGCAGATCAACACTACCACCTAGTTTAGTGTCATCTGCAAACTTACTGAGGGTGCACTCAATCCCCTCATCCAGATCATCAATAAAGATATTAAACAAGACTGGCCCCAACACTGAGCCCTGAGGGACACCACTGGTGACTGGCCGCCAGCCAGATTCCACCCTATTAATCACAACTCTCTGGACACGGCCATCCAGCCATTTTTTTACCAGTGAAGAGTACACTTGTCTATGCCATGATTCCCCAGCTTCCTCGGGAGAATGCTGTGGGGGACAGTGTCAAAGGCCTTACCAAAGTCCAGGTAGACAACATCCACAGCCTTCCCCCAATCCAGAAGTCGGGTCACATGGTCATAGAAAGAGATCAAGTTGGTCAAGCAGGACCTCCCTTTCATGAACCCATGCTGGCTGGCCCTGATCCCTTGGCAGCCCTGCACTTGCCGTGAGAGCTCACTCAAGATGATCCTCTCCATGATCTTTCCTGGTACCAAGGTCAGGCTGACGGGTCTGTAGTTGCCTGGATCCTCCTTCCGGCCCTTCTCGTAGATGGGC
>KZ505842.1:403511-452806 GCA_002844005.1 Limosa lapponica baueri
CAGCCTTCTCCTCATCCATAGTTGCAAAGTTTCCCCCCACATCCAGTAAGGGATGGAGATTCTTCCCGACTCTGCTTTTGTTGATGTATTCATAAAAACTTTTTTTGTTGTCCCTTATATTAATGGCCAGGTTGAGTTCCAGTTGGGCTTTTGCCTTCCTAACTTTTTCTCTGTATAACCTAACAAGATCTCTGTACTCCTCCTGAGTTGCCTGTCCCTTCTTCCAAAGGCGGTAAACCCTCCTTTTTTCCCTAAGTCCCATCAAAAGCTCTGTGTTCAACCCGGCTGGCCATTTTCCCCGCCCTTTAATCTTGTGCCTTACTGGGACTGCCTGCTCCTGGGCCTTTAAGATTTCCTTCTTGAAGAGTGTCCAGCCTTCCTGGACCCCCTTGTCCCTCAGGACTATCTCCCAAGGGACTCTCCCAACCAGAGTTCTGAACAGACTAAAGTCCTCTCTCCAGAAATCCAAGGTGGAGGTTTTGCTAACCCCCCTCCTTACCTCTCTAATAATTGAGAACTTGACCATTTCATGGTCACTAAGCCCAAGATTGCCTCCGACCACCACATCTCCCACTAGTCTTTCTCTGTTTGTGAAGAGTTCCTTGGGAACTCTTCGGGAAGCTGCCATGAAGAAGAAGGAAAACAAGGAGAGCCAGCTGATTATTGAGGAGAGCTTAAAGACAATTCAGGAATCATAGAATGGTTTGGGTTAGAAGGGACCTTTAAAGGTCATCTAGTCCAACAACCCTGCAATGAGCATGGATGTCTTCAAGTACATCAGGTTGGCCAGAGCCCCATCCAACCTGACCTTGAATGTTTCCAGGGATGGGGCATCTCCCACCTCTCTGGGCAACCTGTTCCAGTGTTTCTCCACCTCCTGATAAAAAAATTTCCTTCTTTTATCTGGACTGAATCTACCCTCTTTTAGTTTAAACCCATTACCCCTTGTCCTATCACTACAGGCCCTACTAAAAAGTCTGTCCCCAGTCTGCTGTGCAGGAACACTGGTAATTTTGGCAAATTACTTGCTTGGCAAAGTGGGCAATTCTCTAATAAACTTAAACGAACAAAGGGAGTCCACAAGAGATGAAAAAAACAAAATAGGGAACAAGACAACAAGGCAACAAAGAAGCATGGAAGAATTACTAGGGACAAGGGACAAGATCAGGAAATTGGGAGTCCAGCTGGAACTGAGACTGGTGAAAGACATAAAGGTTAACAGGTAGGTATTGTATAGTTATGCCAGTTGCAAAGAAAATGTAAGGGAAAATGAAAGGAATCTGACGTAGGGGGAAGACAGCCTAGTCATGGACAATACAGAAAATGCTGAAGGACTCAACTGACCTCTGTGTGTACCAGCAAAGTGTGGGAAGGAGAAGGGATTCTCATTTTTAGAACAAAAAGTTGTAGAAGTTAGGTGCACTCCATATCATGGGGCTGATAAATTTTATTAGCAGAAGCTGAACAAGTTGATTGGTGTGTTTGTGAGGCTGCTGCCTATCATGTTGTCTGGAAAAAACCAAAACAAAACAAAGCAAAACAAAAAGGAACATAAATCTTAAACAGAGACAAAAAGGAGAATCAAAGAAACTCTTTGCTGGTCAGTGTCTCCTCAGTCCCTGGGGAGATCAAGAAGATGATCACATGCTCTTGAAATCCACTTCGAAGCAAGAGAAAGACAGGAAAAGTAATCAGGAATACTCAGCATGGCCTTTCCAGTAGTGAAGTGTGTGTGACAAATCTGTTATATTTGTGCAATTTAATGACCGGGTATGTGATAAGAGAAAGTGGTGTAATGAGTTTGCCTTGACTTTAGTGACCTTCAGTGACCTGTATAATAGCACAAAATCCATTTAGAACATTTGCAGATGAAACAAACTGGAAGGAGTAAGTGTGGCCATGAGAAATGCCAAAACTTTACCCAAAGAGACTGCAACAAACTTTAGCAGCACTAGACCGAAAGAAAGTTGATGACATTCCATAAGAGAAAGTGAAAGGTTCTGGACTTAGGAAGAAATGATTGCATGAATCAACACAGGTTAGGAAGGGACTAGCTGAATTAAAGCCCTGCTGAAAAGAGCTTGAGGGTAATGGTGTATACCAGGTTGGAGATAGGCCAACAACACTCTCTCTTCCTGAATAAGGCAAACTATACACTGAGCTATGTTAAGAGACTCTGGCCACAAGCTCAAGGGAAGTTTTTCTTCCCTTCAACTTGGCATTGGTGAGGTTGTATGTACAATGCTGCATCCAGTCTGGGACTTCACAGTGTAAGAAAGATAAGAAGAAATTGGAGAGGATCCAATGGAGGGCTACAAAGATGGTCAGGACCACAGAATATTTACTATGAATGGCGCCTGAAGAAACTGAGGTTATGTAGCTCGGTGTAGAAGAAACTAAGGGCTTCTGCCTATATGTATTTGAAGGGTAATGCAAAGGTGATGCAGCCAAAGTCTTCTTGCTAGTGACAGATGATATAACACGGGGCAATGGTCACAAGTTGTAGCTTGGTAAAAGAAAATTGTACACGAAGGTAAAATTCTGGAGTGGGGTACTACCACACAACCAGGTTGTCTAAGGAGGTTGTGGAATTTGTCTCCATAGAGGTGTTCAAGACTTAGCTTTAGACAAAATGAAGGGCAATTGACCTAATGTTGGTGATAGGCCTGCACCACAGAGTGGATTGGACTAGATGGCCACCTGAAGTCCCCTCCAACAAACATTTCTGTGGTTCTATGAAATCCCCTGTGCATTACAAAGAGGAGCTGGCTGAAATGTGAGTGTTGGTAAAGTGAGTCCAGTAAAATTTCTGAGATAGAGCTGGGACTTGAGGACAGAGATGTATTATATGGGTAGGTAGTAGTTATGGCCTGAGGATCACCCTAAGTTTTGCATTTGGTGGGGGCAGTGAGATGGGCCATGTTTGCTGCCCTGTCAGCCCCTGAGGATCCTGATGCTCCACTGGAACACAGTGTTCTTAGGATCCATCTCAGATGCATCAAAAGGCTCAAACGGGTAATATACTTTATACTTACTTGTCACCAAAATCACTATCTGGTAACATTCTGTATGACAGGATTGTTGACAGCCTTTGGATCTGTCTTCCGTCTCCTATACCTTTGTGGGAAATGTTTTGTACAAATTCAAAGCAGTTTGTCCCCTATCATAACAAATAAGGAGCTACTAGGTTTATTTCTACTGTTCTGCATCTTTATAACAACTTTTGTCGCAGATTTCATTTTCAAAAATCAATACATGTAAACTGGGCACAGCAGAATCAGTGTCATTGTCAACAAAGAAAGACAGAAAATAACTGATAGCAGAAACCTTCTGATCTTTCCAATTCCTCTCCAAAATAAAATTCAGACAAAAATTAGACATAAAGATTTATTCTAAACCTGAAATGACTAAACTTACTTATTTCTAGTTTATATTCAGTCATCACTCTAAGCAATTCATTCATTAGATCAAGGAGATGGTTAGCATGTCTGAATTTAACTTTTTTCTGACTTATCTGTGTTTTCCAGGACACCAAAGGTGCCTTTGCTAAGTTAGAGCTCTGAGGATACCCTCCAGTTTCTACAAATAAATCTCAGCAATCTCACTCAACTGAATGCAGTTGACATTTAGAAACCTGTGGATTTAATTAAATACACGAGTATCTAGCCTTATTTCACATGTTCTGTAGCATTGTCTCATGGTTACCTTTTCCTCTGTCAGTTTTTTTCTCCCAACGTGATGTCCATCACTGTTTTAAGACAATAGGAAGAATGATGGGAGGTTCCAGGGATACAGAATACCAGATTTTCTTTCCCAAAATATATATTGTGGTAACATTTCTGCCCGATATTTCTAGTTTCAATAGCTTTAGAGCTCAGCAACCAAACCTACGCCAACAGCAAAGGGAAGAAACAAGATATGTGGGAGGCCTTGGATTTTTATCTATATAGGACAAAACCTTTCAAAATTTTTTCTGAAGCCGTTTGTCTCTTACTGAGAGAATGAAAGGGGAAGCAATTTCCACTCATACTATCTCAAAGTGGATCTCTCTGTCTATTATGCTTTTCCAAGATTTATCTAAGTCACCTGATAATGCATGACCACACTCAACAAGGACCTCTGCAGCTTAGAAATGCAATTCACATTCAGTGTAACACAGAGTTCTATATACATTTTTACAAATCATTGTATTCTAATGCATGTGCTTTCCCTGGTTGCCTCCTATATAAAGTTTTTCAGTAATTATTACCATCCGCTTCTTAGCCCCACTCAGCTGTACTGCTTCGGAGCCACCTGCAGCAGAATATATAGAGAGACAAGCAACCAGAAGACAAAAAAAAAAAAAAAAAAAACAAAAAAAGAAAGAAAAGGATAAGTCTTTCTATAAGAACAAGAGTTTTTAGAAACAGGATATCCCCCTTTCATTCTTCATGTTCCATGGACACTGAAGAAAGAATTAAAGAGTGGGCCTGAGTGACCAAGCCCTTCCCATCTTGGTTACTACAAAAATGGGCCCTTTGGGACTTCACTGTCCCAAATTATCTGGTTCCAGGCATAGTGGAATACTTGCAAAAATTACAGTGGAATATAGAAAGGAGCAACACACAAAATTAATTAATTTACTGTATGCATAAGTTATGGCAGGAGAGATCAAGTAGATTTTATAACTAGAATGGCAACTGAATTTTGCAAGACCAAGGGATAGTGTTCCAGCTGAAGAATAATCCAAAAATTGTACCTTGCTAATGTGTCTTGTTAGTGCCAAAGGCAAACTTTTTCAGCTCCTTGAATTGTATTGAATAAGGGCAAAACTGGGAAGAAAGTGAAACTTCTTAAGCAGACAGTTGTTCTATGATGGTGTTTCTACTAGCTATATAGCTTATGCATATGTTGACAAACGAAGAAACAGCTGCTTTATTGGCAATATTCAATTTGGAGACAATGATGCTGTGCCTTACAGAGGGAACTTTTCTTGTAGCAAACTACAGCTAAATGCAACATCTCATCCGGAGGAAACGAAGCAGGTAACCACACTGGATTTTAAATTATCAAATTGGAGTAAAAAAGCAGCATATATTAGAGGTTTTAGCACAATTCTCCATCCAAGGCAATCTACTTTTTCTTTCTTTCATTTTTTCTTTTTTTTTTTTTTTGTTAAACTAGGTTAGGTATCTCTATAAAAATCCCTGGGTTTGTACAGCACAAACACACTCATAGGAAGGTTAGAGCTAGCAACTTCTATATGAACCTGTGCATTCCTCCAGCTTGGCAAAATTCCTAACAAGGATGTACGAAGAATCATGAAGTGCCTTGTTCTCACCTTGATGAGCACTTAAAATGTAATTTACTGTTGCTCTCAATTATTGTAGATTCCACAAGTGTTTACTATTTTTGGCATCCTGGAACCTCACAGCCAAATGATGATGAATGAATGTAATGATTTGTTCTGTTTTAACAGAAATCTGGTGGTAAGGCAAAACAAGATATTTAGGCTAATCTGCATGACTACTTCTTGAAACTTTAATAAACTGTCAAGAAGATGTGCTAACATTATGGTGAAAAAGATGCTCCAGAATGACAGATTTTTTTCCAGGGAATAAGTTATTTCTGTCAAAAAAAAAAGAGAAGGAGAATATGGCATATTTTGCAAATGTGTTATTTGTATTAATTATGTAGAAGGTCCCCTTTAGTTATGCAATTACATTCCCATCTAGTACTCAAGGAAGGAGTTCAAGTGCTTAGGAATTTGACAACTGTTGTTTGCCTTAGTCATCAGCATCAGATTTCTTTCCTCTGTAGGCAAAAGCTATGAAAAACCTTTAGTAACTTTTTATCAACCTTTCAGATGTTTTAGCTATTTATTCCTTCCTTTTCTTCCATTCTCCTTTGTGTTTTCCTCTTTGGCCATAAAGTGAAGCAGCTACTATGAAATAAATATTCAATTCTTCCTTTGTGTAGTCCCTTTCTTGTGTATTAAATCACTTTCAGGTTAGCACTAGGTCTACAATGTGGCTACATATGCACTTCATAGGTTACTACATTGTAATATTTGATCCTGATGCAGATCCCCAGAAAAATAATCACATGAACTCCTTTGTATGGCACTATAATGGGCCCTAATATGCCAGGTGGGGTGAGCTGAACCCTTATTTCCTTTAACTTTTTACTACAGATAGAAATGGTCTGTGAACAAAATAAATTTAATAGCTAACAATACAATGTGCATTTTTATTTTGTCTAATGCTTTCAGAGTACAACCTGTCAGCAAATGAAAAGCA
Organism: Limosa lapponica baueri; assembly: GCA_002844005.1. NCBI lineage: Eukaryota > Metazoa > Chordata > Aves > Charadriiformes > Scolopacidae > Limosa > Limosa lapponica. The sequence continues at coordinate 409,790 of KZ505842.1, forward strand.
AGTTTTCAGCATAGGCTTTATCAGAGACTGACTCTACTCCTTCCTTTCAGACTTCTGTCCCAAATCTTAGACCCATAAAGGATGTTTTCACCTTCTTTCAGGAACCGATAGTGTTGCAGACTACAGGAATATGGCATTTTAAAAACAATTTTGGGGAGATGGATTACCTTCTGGAAATTTTATCTGCAGAAATGTAAATGGCACAGATTTTCCTAAGTTAATAACTTCTAGGCTTGCAAAACAACCAGTCTCTTTTGAAAATTTGTGTTCATAATGTACGTTCAGTGAGAGCATTCAGTAAACATTAAGCAGAAAATAGTAAAATTATAATTTAAAATAATAATGATGACACAATTATTCAATCGTACCAATCGCTGTTCTTTATAAATGGTTTGGAGTGGAGTAGAAACAACTTTCTGTTCACTGAGTGAGGCTCTTGCTTATACTTGTTGCTGCGGCAACCAGGGTCAGCTGACTTGGTTGTTTACCTTGTGGAGGGCTTGCACCTGTGGGGAGGTGTGGACAGGTCATGTGGCCCAAACTGTCCAATAGGTTATTCCATTTTGTCTGCCATTCTCAATATAAAAGCTGGGAGATCAAGGGGGTCAGGTTGGCTCCTCTTCAAGGGTTCTTCTTTAATGGCTCTTTTTTTTCAATAGCTGATGTCTGTGGAGGACCCTGTTGGTTTGTTGGATTTTGATCCTAATCCATGAGTTCCTGAAGGTGGATCTGGAATCCAGTTCCTATCTGTTGTTGGGGCCAATCTGGAACTTTCTGAGTGCCTGCCAGTGACATTTCCCTGGGAGCTTGATGCGGTTTTGTATAAATTTATATATATAGTATCTATTTCATTATTTCCTTTTTAATTTTATTATTAATATTTCATTAAAGTAGCTTAGGTTTCTTTTTAAACTCATAAATCTCTTTATCTGTCTTCTTCCTCTGCTTGGAGTCAGAGGTGGGGGAGAGCATCTGTCATCTTACCATTGGCCAACTCTGCCCAAACCATGACATAAAAATAAAAAATAACCCTATAGTCAACTCAATAAAACAGTTTAACTCATTTATGTAGATAAACTTTACCTTTCTACTAAATAGGATCATAAATACAAAAAACTAGAAATTTGGTTATACTATTTATCGACCTGGTGGAGAAATAATTGCAGAGAATTTTTTTCCCTATGCAGAAGGTCAAACTAGACTTTCTAACTGGACTGACTATAGTAATGCTTTCCAGTCTCAACATTGATGAATCTATGAAATTGTCATACATCAGAAAATGCTACAATTTCCAAATGATGACAGTCAAGAGGAACCCTATTTAATGAGCAGCATATTCCATAATGTTTCATTCTGGGGACCTATTGGAACTTCCACTGAAATATTTGGCACTGGACATGTCAGAACAGAACATCATGTTGAAGAGATTCCCGCTTTGATCCAGAATGTCAGTAGGTTCACAGATTCATACAGTCAGACTGCTACACGGAATGCTTCTTGACACTATTTTGCTTTAACAAAGGTTTTGGATGGGCTCATATACTCTGTTCATAAATATTTGACAACTATATTTGCTTATGCAACACGAATGCATCATTATTTAAACTAAACTTGAGGGAATTTTTTTTTTTGCAGTTGCTATGCTTTTTTATAGTACCATGCTCTTTATGTAATTTTGGTTTTGAACGTCTGTTATCGCCAATAGTTTAAGGCTGTACAAGGAGTATTTAAACACACAGATGTCGAAGGGAATGTTTAGACACTTTGTAGGGGCTTTTGTGTTTGGGTTTTTTTGGTGTTTGGGGTTTTTTTTGGGGGGGGGGTGGTTTTTGTTTGTTTTTTGTTTTTTGTTTGTTTCTTTTTTTCCCCATACTGTTGCTTTAAAAGTTCATCTTAAAATGTAATATTCTCTCATGATGTGCTAGGGCATAACATCATACAGTGGCTAAAGGATGCCATTTGATGCTGTTGCCATCTAATGTTGTGGAAAATTTGTCCCTCTTTAAATTCAGTTGTGTGTATGTCCCTAAGCCAGCCAATGCAGACTATGACTATACTGTTAAATAAAATAAGGTTGAGGCCAGTCCTGCACCCTAAAGCACTGATTGGCTCACATTCTTATTTTTCAAAGCTAGCTATCTCCTTCCAGAGTAGACTCGTCTGATGGGACACAAACCACTCAGCTCTGGGACTCCTCTAGAATCTGTGTGATGCCCCTTGGATACCGTAGCGTAACTAATTAATGTGTATCTATGAATGGGAGGGATGCTAATTCAAAATACCTGAACTAACATGTTAGAGGACACCCTACATGGGAAGTTCAAGAACATAGTATTTTTGGATCCAGGCTGATAAGAACTAAGAGAATCGTGAGGACAAGATGCTTCACAGAAGCCAAAAGGCACACAATTTGCAGAACAAACAGCTTTAGAGTTTTAAAGGTGTATTTGTTAACAGTTGCATTGTATTCTTTCAAGCTACTATGCTCTATTTCACCTTGTGAATAATTAGTCTTATGTCTAGTGCCACCTGCAGTAGTCATGCTGCCAGTGAGGTTACGCTTCTTAAGGAATATTGACAGCATGTCTTCCTCCTTGCCTTGACCAGCTATGACAAAACTTATCAAAGGGGTTCTGTTCTGGAGATTTGAGGGAATGTATTCTCCATTCCTACCTCATGGATGTCTTTGATCTGTCTGCTAAAAGTGCTCATTAGTGATGATGGACACGGGTTCAGAAGAAACCTGACCATCACTGCTTTCCTTTGATGATGTAAGGACTATAGATGACTATTTTTGTGTTAAAAAGTTCATTTCTGTGAAACATTTATCTTTTTCTTTAACAGCTGCAAGCCTTCAAACAGGTAAACTATATTCCAGGATACCCACAAGCCTCTGGAAAGAACTCTGAAACTGCAAATTCTGTGGGAGCTGCAAGTTCCAGCACAGCTGCATTACTGAGTCTCAGAAGAAAGCCTTAAAAAGATTATTGCAACCCTGATAGTATGTATGGGGATCTGGAAAGAGACCTAATGCCCAAACTCTTCAGGGTTATAAAAGTGATGGGAAATTGATCCTCTGAGTTTGTCTGGTTGTTATGAATTGTTATGTTATGCTTTCTCAAGACAGCAAGCAGCTGTTGTGAGAGAAATAGTTCAGAGCAAAGTTCAGCCTGTGGAGATACCTGTTGTAGAATACCGCACTCAGATTTTAAAAGTTAGGCTTTATAAGTGCCACTCTAAAAGAACATGGGAAAATGTCATCCACAGTGTCCAGATAAGGGCAATGAAGCTGGGGAGGGATCTAGAGAGCAAGTCTTATGAGGAGGGGCTGAGGGAACTGAAATTGTTTAGCCTGGAGTAAAGGAGGCTGAGGGGAGACCTTATCACTCTCTACAACTACCTGAAAGGAGGATGTAGCGAGGTGAGGGTCTCCTCCCAAGTGACAAGTGATAGGACAAGAGGAAATGGCCTCAAGTTCTGCCAGAGACAATTTAGATCGGATATTCGGAAAAATTTCTTCACCAAAAGGGTTATCAAACATTGAAACAGGCTGCCCGAGGAAGTGGTTGAATCACCATCCCTGGAGGCATTTAAAAGATGGGTAGACATGGTGGTTAGGAACATGTTTTAGTGGTGGTTTTGGCAGTGTTAGGTTAATGGTTGGGCTAGTTGATCTTAAAGGTCCCTTCCAGCCTATACAATTCTATGATTCTATGACTAATTGTAAACTGATGGGTATCCACAAAAGCTGATTTAGAAAATTAAGACAATCAGTAAAAATACCCAAAACACACACACACACCCCAAAAAAAAGGAAAAAAAAGGACGACAAATACACTAAGATCATAAAAAATATAGAGTAAATGAATAGGGAACTTTTATTCACTATTTTTCATAGCAAGATCTAACTAACTAACAAGATATTGGTTCACTTTTGCATATGTATTTTTATATTATTTTTAAGTTGAAAGTGTCTGAAATAATGTATTTCAGCTTTCTAGACTGGCATTCCTATTGTCTGAATCTGAAGATACGCCTCTGGTGGGCAGGATCATTTTGAGATGCTGGGATTATTGTGATTTTGGAGGACTGGGACAGGAACGTAGACTGTTTTGGAATCATCTACACTGCATTTTGGGAGTGGTCATTTCCCAAAACACTTTTGAGGTTTTGGCCAAGGTAAATTAATTCACCCACTCAGAAAAGGCTGAAAATGAATGAGAGATCCTTGCAGGAATGAGAAAGGAAGTACTCAATCTTTGTCTATAAATTAAAACATAAGCTTAATACATCACTTTTTATGAGGATCTTTTTTGTGTGTGTGTGTAGCTGCAACATTTATAATGTCTTGTTGCTATTTTTCCCAACTAATTTCAGTCAAAAAGTGAATGTACTGTAGTCAGCATAGCAAAGCCAAGGCATCTAGTTGAATCCTGCCAGTCTGGTGATGACTAGAATTATACCTAAAGAGATTCGTTGCCCACCCTGCACAGCAATGAGCACTCAAAGATGCAGCTTTCAACAGAAGCAACTTAACTTTAAAATCTGCAATTAAGAGTGTGGTTTCCATGGAGACAGCTGTGAAAGATGCAATGGAGTTGTAAAATAAACAAGTTGTAGAGTGTAAGACACATAAACTAGCCTGAAAATAAAAGAAAAAACCAGGAGCAAACAAGGTATGAATTGTTTTCTGTACTGTAACTCCTCACATGACCTTAATGTTTTACTATAAATGTAAGCAATTCAGAAAAAACAACCATGGATGATCGTATTTACAAGAACTGTTACATTTCATCAAGAGATAAGCTTATGAAGCTAGAAAATTAAAAAAATAAATTTAATGTATTATGTGATGGATATTAGCAATGGATGGGATTCTTCCTTACTACTCAAAAGAAGAAATCTGTTTCACTTTTTAGAATACAATTCAGGTTGTTAACAGATAGTGGTTCATCTGCATACAGAATATGTTGCAGCAAAAAAAAAAAGTATCTGAAAGATAATCATTAAGAATTGATAAATTAAACAATACGAAGTTATAAAATGCTAGTAATGAGGTTGCTTTAATTCAGTTTTATATGTAGATTTCTAAATATAAGTGGAAAGAAAATTTTCCTGGGTATTCTGAAGGACACTCAATTTATATATTTATAAAACATTCATTTCAGGAGAATTGAATCACTAAACACCCAAAGCTGAGGAACAAACTGTATCTGTCATCTACAGCAACTGGAACTCATCCTGTGACACTGTCTTCATTGACATAATCAACTGTGTCACTCACTTAGTCCTCCCTAGTTGGGGAGGATGCTCATTTACTGTTCTCATTATTCAAAACACGTGATGTGCACACTTTTCAGACCCTGCTCCAGACCCTGAGTTATTAGTTTTATCAGGGACTGTTTCTTCTCTAGAGTCTCAAACACTAAACAACCAATGTCTTCACCCCTGCCAAGCTGTGTTAATGGGATACTATTTTACAGGTGATGACCAGCAGAACAAGAATGTTCTAGTCAAATGCCCAATTTGAGACAGCTAGTATCTGATTATTCACAGTCCTTGGCATTAAACTTGTTTTATGCGTTCAGAGCACAGCTTCCAGCACTACTGCAAATCAGACACACAGATCTTGAATGAGATATGTATAAGAGAGGCAAGAGATGCTGCAGTCTAGGATGACTGAGTTTTCTCAGGATAATTTCATGGGTTTATTCAGTGGCTGTAATGTAAAATGCAGAAGTAGGCTAATGTCACAATCCATGTCTCTTACTCAAAATGTTGCTTTAATGAGGAGTTAAATATGTCCATTCATTGAGTGCCACAGGGTCCACCTTCAACAGAAGTTCAAAAGTAACTTTCTCTTTCTTAAACTAGGAATTCTTCTCCCTTGTTTGAGATAGAGACCAAAACTTTCTGTGTCCTGCACAAGTAGCAGTACACTATTATGAAGAAGGCAGTATATATCAGTTCCTTTTTAAGTGAAAATATATGTATTTTGTACAGCTATCATTACTACGCATGTTTGTTAGGTATTCTCAGGACATGTCTAGAAGACCTACCTATTCTTAGTCTTCAAACCAAGTAGGTTTAGGTGAGAGCTACCTAGATGCTCAGGTCAGCCAAGGCAGTGGCAGTTCCAGGTGTTTTCCATAACAGGACTTCACATGAATAAGAGTATTTTGTAGAAGAAATGAGGACTTTCAGGCTCCTTTTGCTATTTTAAATTTAGACATCTAGAGAGGACCTTTCCAGCTGAACAAGGAACTGCAGCAGCAGGTTGCTCCCCGAGGAGGTACCAGCCAGGTCTGACCTCAAAGCAGATCAGTGCTCTCACTCATGCAATGCAGTCCTAAAGTGTCTGAACAGAGTAGGCAGAGCCGGTGAGGCTGGTAACAAGGTTCATCAACAGCTCCCAACATGGTAAGCAAAGGGTCAGGTCCAAAATATATTCAGGGGATTCTATGAGGGTCAGCAAGACACAAGGACAGAGACAGAGGCAAGCTGCAGAGTGTGTCCAAGGGATTGATCTACAAGGCAAGCTACCCACAGCATAGGAAAGAGATCCATCCAGGAGGGAGGGCTGGAGACAGGTACTCCTGGTAGCCCAGGTAGTGTCTGAAGGCCCAAAGCTGAGATGGAATTTGGCTCCTGGGCATGTGGGCAGAGTGCCAGCGGAGCAGCCAAGAAAGGCTAGCCCAGGCCATTAAAACCTGTTAGTGCATCTATGACACAAATTTAATATTTAAGATAATTCTGTGCCTGTTTTGGATCTTGTCGTCCCTTTAGCAAACATACTTTTTTCAGCTATGCTTTATGTGAGGTTTTTTTCTGAGTTCTGTTTATTATTGTCTTCCTTCTACACTCATTCTGGAATAATCTTTCTGCCGGGTAGTAATTTGTACAGAACTCACTAGGTAAAGCCATACTACTGAAGGCTTCATAGCTTTTACCACATAATTAATTATTTCTTAAGCTGTTCCTCCAAACACCTTGGTAACCTTTTGATCTAGTACTTCATTGACTTATTCACAGAGGTCCCCAGGTCTCAGGAGTTCCTGAGTTCCAGCTGGGACCCAAACAGATCTCAAACCACAGAATGTGCTGCAGCATATTCTTCTTATTTCCACCAGTATAGCCTCTGTCTTTCCACCCCTTTCCATGATGTTATCTGAGACCTCTAGGAGTGCATCCACTTCTAAATGACTTCACTATTGGTTTACGTAGTTTTGAATCAATTATCATCTGTGAATCACAAAACTGTAAAACTAGATAGCGGGTAGTTTTTCTTTCCTAATGTTCTTCACAGTACCTTTTGGTCTTGACTGACAATTTTGTGTCATCTTTCCACTTCACTGCAAAATCCTCTCTTCCAGATCATTAATAAAATGTATTAAAAAGCATGGAGTTTAATGTGAAACCTTGGAGAACCTCTCTATTAACGTGCTAGCATTTTTTAAAATCCTACCATTTTGTTTCTTAGACAATTCTGCCAGTTTTCTCTTCTTTAGTCTATCTCTAATACTAAAAATAATTTGTGCTACACCTACCACCTATAATTTTCCAAGTTTTTCTTTTTTTCTCGTTAAAATATCTTTCACCTGGTTTAACAGAAACAGCTACAAGAGTCTAGATGCTGATATTGATCTAACCAAAGAAAAGGTGCTAAGCAGCCTCATATTACTGATGCCTCGTGTTGGAGAAAATTGTATGAAAAGAGGTAGTCTAAGTGTAAGTGACATATAATAAATACTGTCTGTGCCAATGAATCTTGAATTTCTTCCTGATCAGTGTCAACAGTAAGAATGTCTGTACCAATATTTCAGATAGACTATATTCCATTAGTTAAGGACTTTGGGGTGGATTATGACAGGATTGAGTTAGAAAGCTAACAGACTTGAAAGAATTTGAGCCGACGTCTTACTTGTTAGGGAAAGGAGATGTACTAGTATTTAGTCCTTTATGAACTGAGATTGGAGCTCTGACAGTACCTTTGGGACAAAACCAGTCCTGATGGGATATGTTACACGTGCTCTGTAGAAAGCTTCTGAATTGCACCTTTTGTGGAACATAATAGGAAGGACATCTAACATCTGAATCCCAGCTCTAAGGCCTGATGATTTTTTCAGTCATGTTAAAACTGGTCTGTTTTAATGCAGAGAACCTAAAGCTTAGGAGTCTTGTTTTCTGTTGGTATCTATATGTCTTCAACTTATAAACAGGATGTCTAAGGTGAATAGGTACCTAATTTTGGTGTCTGGAAGTAGGTAGATGAACCTGTCCCTAGATAAACAGAAGAGTTCTGCATCTAACAGTGCAGCATCTGCAGATGTTGCGTCACCCCTGAAATATGATGTGAGCTGAACTCTGATTGCAGCTGTAGTATCTAAAGTTTAATCTACATCTTGCACTTAGGTTCTATTGTGGATTTGTCCAGTTGAGAAAATAGGACAAAATGTAAACTGAAGTGAATTGGTGTAACTGTACCAGATAATGGAGATAATCCCAGTTCTTCTAGCAACTGAAAGCTCAATCTGTAGTTTACAGATTTATTATTCTATTCCCTTCACAAGCAGCAGTGCACTAAAAACATCCTGATAATAGATAGGCAAATATAGTTTTCATGTTATAGTAACAAGTTTTGACCTTGATGCTGTGACAGAGGTTTACAGCGGATCTCACTGTTCTTCCATTTCCTTTCCCTTCAGTTTCTTCAATTATCCTGCAAGGCCTCCATCCAATATTACTTTGCAAACTACCTCCCTTTCTGACATGGAAATTATATATTTCAAGACATAACTGAATACATTTCTCACAGGTCTTCAAAGGCATTTTGGGGCAAGATTCTAAAGCCTTGGAATCCTTCCTTGTTGTCTGTGGTATGTCCCTTTTGATGTGACCTATGATGAACTCCCAGACTTCTTGGTGCCTTGAAGACCATAAATTAGTTTTCTTTGATTGTATCATTCTTCATTAACAAAGGTTCAGAAGTTCATTCGCATATCAATTCTTTTGATATTTTGCAAAAGATCCTAAGAAGCTTATTAAAAAGCACAAGTAGAGGTAAACAGTTATGAAATTGTGAAGGTAAACAACCATATTAAGAAGTTATAAAATTCAATAAGCATTATTATATGTCTAAATTAAAACCTGCAGTCTATATTTTTTAACACTTTTGACTGACTGCAGTGTGTGTCACTCTTTGTTTTTCTTATCCCTGACTTTATGCATAGCCTTAAACACTTGGGTTTATTTCAGTCTGAGAGTCACTTAGTGTTAAGCGATGCAGCCTCAGGCTCTGAAGATTGGTTGGGTTGTCTCCTCCAGATCTTGCCAGCTGCATATCTGCCCAAAAGTATCAAGGAACGAAAAAAAAAAAAAAGATAAAAGAAAAAAAGAAAGAGAAGTATAGCATGGTAGAATATTATTTTTTTATTTAGTGAATTAATGTCAATAGAAGAATAGTCTTGATGAGGCTCTGAGCTATCTAATCTAGTTAGAGATGTCCCTGCTTACTGCAGGGGGGTTGGATTAGATGACCTTTAAAGGTCTGTTCCAACCCAACACATTCTATGATTCTATGATTCTAAGAAGCTAACTGAAAACAAAGATGAAATTAATTTTATTATGTTATCTCAGAACATTTGCTTTTTTTACCTTGATTGTAGTATCTGTAATAGTCCTCAGAATCAATTTTTTATGAGATTAAGATGCCCATATGTTTTGAGAGTTGAGCCATAATCTCTTCTAACACTTATATTTGTTTTGTTCCAATAAAAAAAGTAAAAGTCATAAATATTATTTCTTAATGTCCTTAGGTTAATGCACACTTCTTTTTTAAAGCATAAGAGCTACCTGCTCAGCCTGGACTCATGATGGCTACATATAGGACTCTTCTGACTTGTATAGCAGCACACTCAAAACTTGTTAGCAGTTTGTCAATGTAATAGCTGAAGGTAAAAATTCTCTAGGTAAAAATATATATAACATATCAGAAGTGGATGATACCAACTGATTTGCCTGTGTATTATAGAATATTGAATGCCCTGTTGCTGGTTCTTGCTTTCGTAATTGTGTTATAAATATTTTGGCACTGAGATCAGTTTGTCTTCTAGTTTGTAGAACAATTTCACATTCACTGAATATGTAGTAGAGCACTCATTCCCCATCTTTCCACCTCACAAATAAAACCAGTTTAAATCCTGACAATTTTTTTTAAGCTATAAGACCTAGGAGCAGAAAAAATAGGATATTGCTTAGTAATGTCATAATTTACATGTCTCATTGTAGCACAGGTTACTTAAATCAGAAGACAGAGAAAAAGATAACATATCATTGTGTCCAATGAAGAACTATTCACTGTGAAAGGCACATGTTCAAACCTAACCTCTTAGTTATGTTATCTTCTCATATGTAATGTTAGAGTAGAGAGACATGTTCTTTTACATGTCTTAGTTCAGTATTATGATTTACCCTGACAGCTGTTTTACTGATATAATAACTTTGCAGAATCAGTTATTCATTTAATTTATTTTATTTTAGTCATGGAACTGGCTGAAAATCTATGTCATTTGGTCAAAGTCTAAACACTACAAAAAATATCTGCTCTGAATTAAGGACAGATTACAGCAAATAACCTGGTTGTGTGTTTCCTTTTAGCTAAATCTAGATTTCAAAGCAAGCAACGACATCAGCCCATCTCATAATTCTTTTAAAAATGGTTCTTTGCTATGTGGGGTTTCTGGTTTTGAAATATGAAGTTGGAAAAAAAAGAAAAAAAGCGTTAAACGCTTGAAAGCCATAGACTGTAAAGACAGAAGCTCATATCTAATTTAAGAGGTTTGGCAAGTGTTGTATTCATTGATTTTATGGTTATTTTATGTCCCTGTTTTTTTAAAGTTAAAATGTCACATGGAGTGCTGTAAAGCACAACACAAGTTCTTTCCATTCTCTGGTATGGATATATTCTGCTTTTGGGCATCCTTTCACTGTCAATACTTACATCTGTTGCTTAAAATGCTATTCCTGGTACAATTGTTTTTTAATGCAAACCCATATGTGTGATCTCAAGAGAAACTGGTAAGTTTTACCAAATGGGCATCCCTAAATTGCATGCCATCTGCAGCTAGTGATGAGAGGACTAAACCCAGTCAGCTGTGATCTTCCACCACTGCATCTATCATTTTGATTGGCTCTAGGGAAATCAACAGCTTTTGGCTTGAACTTTTCCCACCCCAACAGGTTATTATGGACTGGTTAAGATGTACTGGCTAAAGAATGATCTCTTTTATCTGCAGCTAGGCCTTAAACTGTTTTCTTGTGGAAATCAGTAGCAAAACTGCAAAAGTCAGCAAAGCAAAAGCAAACATACATTCTAGCACTGATTCAGATTTTATTAGGTGTAAGTGTGCAGCCCTATTAGCTCAGAAAGATTGTGAAATATGTAAAACACGTAAGAAAAATTTAAGAAGCACTATTATTGCCTCTGTAATTGTAAATTAATATTACTAGAAAAAAAAACAACAAACTTTTCAGAACAGCATGTTCACATTATAAAGGGATAAATGACAAAGTGGGGATTACTGTATAATAGCATGTGAGACTTTAGGATCATGTTAGAAAGAGAGGAAAAAAAACCCACAAAACACCGGGAAAATAATACATAGATGCTACCTCACTGAAGGAAAAGCCCTCTGAAATCCCATTTATATCACTGATTTTCCACTATTAAACACACCTCCCCCCCGCCCCCCTTCACTCCTACCTTATGGCATATTGCTTTGCTTTAAAGTAATAAAAGTTATTGTGAGCTAATTAAAACTGCAGTTTAAAAATTTAACTGGTAATATACTGAGATGCATCTTGCTCTTATTAACAAAAGGATTGGCAAATGTAAGTGCTTAAACCTCATGAGCCTAACTGAACACTTCATGATTTGTTTTTATTTATTTATAAAGACAGAAAACAAGATCTGAGGGCCAGCTCTGAAAAAAAAAAAACAACAAAAAACACAAAACCACCGCCACCTCAGAACCAATCATATATTTGTTTATCATCTACAGAACTCCAATTGCTAAGTATAGCATGAATTCATTTTCACCCATAAACTTGCTGTAGCATTTAAATGGTTTGGTTTGTAGGAATGAAAGGCATAACATCCAGCATGCTGGGGAGCATGATGAATGAAGTACACCCTGGGAGACACTGAAAGAAGGGAATGTCAGAGATCCCACCTCTCTTTTGATCTGACAGATGTGTGTGTCACTGAGACTCAAGATTCAGATCCTATTTTGAAAAACAGTTGTAGGTATCTGTGTGCAGAAGAGCAGCCTGGGCTAGGCAACCCTAGAACAGACAGACACCTCAGAGCCGTGCAAGCGATCAGGTCCTTGTAACACGTGGGGTGGTAAATCCTCTTGTTTATTTGTTAGCTATTTTCATATGGCACCACATTAGACAAGCAAGATGCTGGAGAGATTGCACACCACCTGACTGCAGTCACTTTGGTAGGGTTTGGATACCTCTGTGAAACAGGCATCAAAAATTTAAGGCATCCAAATTCCCAGTGTTTAAATTAATCCTTTGGTCTTTCAGCTACGTTTGTTTTTCAGTTCGGTCCTCTTTGCTAGAACTGTAACGTGCACATTTGGCATGCTCTGAGAGTGTCTGTAAGATCAAATCCCCCAGGGAATTTAAGCAAAGGAATGGCTGGTGTCTCTAAATAACTTTATTTAATGGCTAGGTGCTGAGTTGCTCAAACTTGTTAGAGTTTAGGTGCATAAAGCACATGTGCTACAATTCAGCTGCAGTTACCTAGGGAGATTTTTTTTAAGGCCACAAAACAAAGGATCATTGGAATTTGGGAATTGCTAAGATATCCTTAAGGATAACAATTTTGGGATTTTGCTTTCTAAGTTACATGTGTATTCCAAGCTAGATGCCTGAGTTATCTTTTTGGTCTATTCATTAGCTTCTCATTGCTTTAGTTTTTCACGTGTGAAATGTAAAATACATCTTTCTTCCATAACAGAGTGCTGTGAAAGAAAATACCTTAAAGATTGTAAACCCTCATTTCATACCTTCAACGTGGCCAGCAGGTTGAGGGAGGTGATTCTCCCCTTCTACTCTGCTCTGGTGAGACCCCACCTGGAGTACATCACCCAGCTTTGGAGCCCCCAATGTAAGAAGGACATGGACCTGTTAGACCAAGTCCGGAGAAGGGCCACGAAAGCGATCAGAGGGCTGGAGCACCTCTCCCATGAAAACAGGATGAGATAGTTGGGGTTGTTCAGACTGGAGAAGAGAAGGCTCCAGGGAGGCCTTATAGCAGCCTTCCAGTACCTAAAGGGGACCTGAAGGAAAGATGGGGAGGGACTCTTTATCAGGGATTGCAGTGATAGGATGAGAGGTAATGGTTTTAAACTGAAAGAAGGAAGATTTAGATTAGATATTAGGATGAAATTCTTTACTGTGAGGGTGGTGAGACACTGGAACAGGTTGCCCAAGGAAGCTGTGGATGCCCCATGTTGGGAGGTGTTCAAGACCAGGCTGGATGGGGCTTTGAGTAACCTGGTTTAGTGGGAGGTGTCCCTCGCCATGGCTGGGGTGTTAGAACTAGTTGGTCTTTAAGGTCCCTTCAAACCCAAATCATTTTGTGATTCTATGATCTCCTACAGGAGCCTAGTTGGTAGGATCTCTGATAAATACTTCAAGTTTGAAATAAGATAATGTTTAAGATTTTAAGATATATTATGAAAGAAAAGGGAAGAAAAACGCAAGAGGGAACTAACAAGATAAATGAACTGGGAGATAAGGCTTCATGAAAATATTTTTTTCTGGCTTTTTGTGGTCCTTCTGTTCAGTGGTTTTCTTAAAAGCTTCTGCACAAAGACTCAAAGGTAGTTCAGAACTAATAACCTTTACATTCCACTTGATGTCTTAGGAAATTAGATGCCTAAATAACTTTGAAAATATTTTTTTTTCTCCCATAAGTAGCTAAAGATTCAAAATTGAAAGGTTCTGAACTTGCTTTTATAAAATGCTTTGCATGACATTTTCCTGCTGAAGCCAACACATTGTGTGAGTTGTCTCACTCTACCTGATTGCTCAGTGGTGGAGCATCAGTCCCAATATCATTATAAGCATTACTGTTTTAATAAATGTGTAATTTTGGGGGAAAAAGAAAAATCAATTACAACCAAAATGATAAAAGAAACAAATAAGGAGATAAAATTGGTTATTATGGGAGGCTAACTTGCTGTATAAAGTCCTTGATTTATTGTAACAATTAAAGATGGAACAAAGCCCCAAAATTAATATTGTGAGGCGAGAGAAAGCAGAGTCACTAGCAGAGAGCAGCAGTCTCGTTTGTAATAGTTTATGCACAGTTTGCTATCTCTAGTGTACTTTACTAAAAATATATGAACTGATGGCAGACTCTGACTACAAAATCCGTCAAGCATTTGCTGTAAGTGCTTAAACATGTCTGTGCAAGCAACAGAAAACAGGAAAAGGCCTTTGGATTTTGAAAAATCTGCTTCAAAATAAGGAATATTATTTTATTCCTCCACTTGAAAGAGCCACAGGACTGCCACAGTGACTTTTCCAAATTCTGTACTTTCTCTCCAAAGTATTGCTCACTTAGATGTCTGAAGAAAGGTGAGACCTTTCTATTGATTTTTTTTTCAAGTGTTTTTTTGCTGGTGTACATTCCTCAAGACTAATGTTATGACCCTCTCACAGCTTTGCACCATTACCTTTATTTATTACATTTACGAGAGACATTTCCTCTTTGATGTCCAGTACCCAAGATTCTGAATAGCTGCAAGAGCTGCAAAAAGATCAACACTCTAGTGCTACCAACTAAAGCTTGCAATAGGTGACATGAAATAATTTTTTAAGTTAATGCTAAGAAATGTTTATTAGTGTCTATTTTTATATAAAGAGAGATGAGTGGTAGAAATGTCAAGTGTTTTTCAGACAGTTTCATATTGTCAAAGGACAAAAATATCCCCCTGTGATGTCAACAAGGACTTTTGTTATTGACTTTGGTGGAGACAGGATTTCACTCAGAATACTTTTGCTTCATAAGGAGAGATGGAGGGGAAAGAATGAGGTCCCAATTATATTTTATTTGAACTTTCTGCAGTTGTAAAACTTCCCTACACATGCAAAGGATGAAGTCTGGTTCCTAACTAAACAGGAAATGACATCCAATCTATTAGAGAAGATAAATAAGATGGCAAATTTTAGCTAAATGAAAATTTCCTGCTTATGAAAAAAACTTTTTGTGTCCCCGGAGTTCATGCAGAGAAGTCAGGAGCTGTTAGGGTTTCACATCATAGTCCTGTAACCCCATGCTATATGAAAACTCAGCTATACTTGAGAGGGATGATGGATGAATTGACACCGCAAGCACTTGAACAATGATCTTGAAGGAATCTGAGTTTTTTAAACTCTCATTTATTGCATCATTTTTCTGCCTTACAAGCCTGACTATACTTAGAATAAGTATTTACCTTTCAGCTTCTATTTGAAGGCAATTCAACAAACTTACTTTTTTGTAGGTAAATGCTAGCAACTAGAGGAAAATGGTGCTTTCAGGATTGTATGGAGATGCACTTCCTGGCCCTAGTACTCTTCCTATCAATATGAATATCCTGGTTATGAGCTTTTATAGTATTTTATTGTGACAGCATAGAGTGAAATCTTTCCTTTATCTGTATTTTTTAAAAAAGGTACCGAGGAAGAACAATAGTTTTTTTCTCTATATCCATTCCCTTTCTCTTCTAGTTGTGTATCTGACAGAGAAAAAGCATAAAATATGGAAAATAAAGGAGCAAGTTTCACAAAAATAAAACCTAGAGTTTTGTTTTCTTAAAATTTTGAAACAACAGAGAATGATAGTGTATGATTTTATGAGAAGTATGACTGCAACTTTTTTGTTTGTTTCTCTCTCTGAAGTTTTTCTCTTTCCTTTGGTGGCACATCAGGTAAAATCTAATTTGCATAGTTTATTGTGTGTGTACATAAAAAATACATACACAACCTGTAGTTGTTTCCATACTTGTGATGCACTGCATCCCGGCTGCTCCTCTGAGGCAAGGAAAACTTGCCTTGTCTCCCTAACGTACCATCAAAGAGGACATCATTATGCAGATTCTGTGGTACACTGATCTTTCTTTGGGGCACACACAGAAAGGATGCAGTGTGAGCTATGGACCATGGAAATCCTTTTCCACTCACTTCCATACAGAAGGTAGACAATGGAGAGCCTTTTATAGAGTGGCTAAAGTGAGGAGCCAGCAGGGTGAATACATAACACAGAGAATATAAGAAAGAAAACTGCAGGGGAAAAAAAAAAAGAGACACTGGCTGCCAACTCCCACTGCTTTGTCTTCACTCTCTCAACTTTGTCCACTATAATCTGGATTTTGCCTTTATTCTTGTCATTGAATATGCCCTTTGGAGTGACCCAATCACAGTGACCCTTTTGGAGTTTGCAAGCACAGCAGATGCCAGCTTGTGCTGCATAATAGAAGGGTGCATTCTCATTGTTGTCTTCTAAAGAGACTGCTCTTGCTGGTTCAAATAAAATAAGAACCAAGCATAGTCTTCACCTATACCTCCATCCAAATGAAATAATATTGTCATTGTTTGTTTAAGTGTAATTTTCCACAATGTAACTTCATCTCTGATTTTTCTGTCTATCTGCACTCAAAAAGTGAGTTCAGGTGGTTCTGTAGACATTGCAGGTAAATTAATTGAGAATTGTTCAGGAAAAGTGCTAGATGGAGAAGACCAAACTCATCCCAGAGAATGTTCTAAAATTTAGTACCATAGATGATAATGAGCAGCATCCAGACATATTACCAGATAGGCACAAAATTACTGGGATAGACGTAGTCACCGGTTCCCCTTGAAACAGTTCTGATCTGTAATGAGAAATAACTTCCCTAAGAAAATCTTTTCTTACATATTAGTATCACTTCTAAGTATGAGATTTGTGATCTTTTTCCCCGATCAGATAGAATAGGGTGAGGCACCATATCAGCAAGATCTAAGAATGAAAGAATAGCTTTTGGCTGCATTAACTTTTGGTCTTGAAGTACTTTATAGCTTCAAAATATTTGCAGTAGGAATCATTTTACCAACCTTCAGTTATCTACAATGTGAATATGTGCATGTGAGCTACTATCTGAAAATTTCTTCAGTGACAAAAGAAAAATAGGCACACTCTTCAGGTGTGCTTTAACTGCCCAGTTTTAGCTATCTGCTTTGGGCTGAGCAGCTCAAGCCCTAAAAGTGCCTGCCTTTTTTCACTGACTATAAGAACAGACTATTTCAGACACAGCAGCAAGATGCAATTTACTGATTGAAGAGACATAAAGCACAGTCTGATTAACTCTCTCTTCCTTCATGTTTGAACAAAATGTTTACTGAGAAGTAAGAAACTAGGCCAGGTGAAGAAATCTACCCTTGGTCAGATGAATCCTGTACTCAGTAAGGCTTACTGACTTGTTATGTACAATTCCTCCTAAAAACAAAGACAAAAAGACATGAAACATTTTGAACATTTTTTGTACTCTGAGTAGGTAAATTCCCTTCCACAGTGATTTCACAGAGTTTATGCTGTGGGATTGCCATGCTGATTCAGCTGTGATTGCACTTTCCACACTCAGTGGAGCAGAATGAAACAGGTTTTGTCCTTATTTAGTCCAAATTGTATTTGTTCATATAGTCTAGTCATGTTGTCCTTGTTTTCAAAAAGGTTTCGGCTCCATCTGGAAATGTTTCTACTATCCCTTTTTGCTACTCTTTTTAGAAACCTCAAGGGATACTTTCAGGTCTTGGAGTTCTGTTAAGCTTCAGATGTTCTAATTCCTTGATCACCTGTTCTGGCTGAATCTTACCTCCTTCGATATTTTTTCTTGCTCTCCTGGGAAATTTATGTCTGTTTCTGACATCTGTCCCGAAACCTTCTGTGTGAACACAGAGGCAAAGAATTCATTTGATTGTGCTTTAGTTATGTCTGTCTCTTCAGTCAGTAAATTACCTAGGCCAGCTCTTAGAATTTCCACTGTCTCTTCCAGTGACCTCTTGTTCAATGTGTTCTTGAATAAAAGAAAACTTTTTTATTTATCTTAACCTCTTCTACAATTTTCCTTTCATTTCACATCTTTACTATTCCTAGCAGATTGCTGTGTTTTCTACTGTGTTATGTCATCTCTTCAGTTATCCTTATTCTTTTAATACCTCGCATTGTCCTCTTTGTGATCTTTGAATAACTTTTGTGCTAAGACCTTCAAGTTTTCCTTTTAGAGACTGGCTTAATGGTTGGATAATTCTAAAAATGACAGAGCCCACAGTGTGAGTACTGTGTGCAGTTCTGGGCCCCACAGTTTAAGAAAGATGTGAAGGTCCTTGAATATGTCCAGAGAAGGGCAACAAAGCTGGTGAAAGGGATGGAAGAAATGTCCTATGGGGATCGGCTAAGGACTTTGGGCTTGTCTAGTTTGGAGAAAAGGAGGCTGAGGGGTGACCTCATTGTTCTCTACAGCTTCCTGAGGAGGGGAAGTAGAGAGGGAGGTGCTGATCTCTTCTCCCTGGGATCCAGTGATAGGACAGAAGGGAGTGGTTCAAAGCTGCACCAGGGGAGGGCAGTTCCGATTGGACATTAGGAAGCATTTCTTTATGAAGAGGGTGGTCAAACACTGGAAGAGGCTTCCTAGAGAAGTGGTTGATGCTCTAAGCCTGTCAGTGTTTAAGAGGCATTTGGACAATATATTTAATAACATGCTTTTGCTTTTGGTCATTGAAAAGACCACCTTTGAGGGTGGTAGAGCACTGGAACAGGCTGCCCAGAGAGGTGGTGGAGTCTCTGTCTCTGGAGACATTCAAAACCTGCCTGGACATGTTCCTGTGCAACCTGCAGCCTGCTCTAGGTGAACCTTCTCTGGCAGTGGGGTTGGACTAGATGATCTCCAGAGGTTCCTTCCAACCCCATGTCATTCTGTGATTCTATGATTCTGTGATTCTGATCAGGCCTGAATTGGTCAGGCAGTTGGACTGCATGATCATTGTAGGTCTCTTCCAACTGAATATATTCTATTCTATTCTATTCTATTCTATTCTAAATGTATTTATCGATGCTTTCCACCGCTGTATTGTTATTTTTTCTATTGTCTTATTTCATTTAATTGCACAGAACAAAATAGGAATCTCAAAACCTGCATAGTGGAAATAGGAAGATGTGCGCATCTGATGTTTAAGCATACAGGAGGCTGTTTCTAGCTTCACCACTGAATTGCTGTGATTTGGAAAAACAAAATCCTGTGGGCTAGACATAAGCCAGACTGTGAGTGGCAAAATGGTGAAAGTGAGAGAGTGGGCTGGCAGACCTTGGTAAAATGGTAGTTCGTGGCAGTCATTGCACCTCATTCTCTCAGAGTCATGGATGAGGTTCTGTAATGCTTAGCAGAGAAACATACATAGCATGTTTTATACAACTGTCTAACTTTTCTGAAAAATGCTTCCCAGATGCTCTGGAAGTATTTAGGGTGGGTCACTCTAATCATGTGGACCACCACCACCACTGTCCTTCAACTATAAAACTATAAGGAATTTTTCTAATAACTTAGATAACTATCTGGAAGTTGTGCTTATGAGAAAGTGAAAAACGGTTCTGAGTATGAAATACCGACTCCACACGTAGCTTATCACTTCTGTTCATATGCAGCATAGTCAGAGATGCCCAAGAGCCTTCTAGAGCTTCATTCTGAGGAAGAGGGGAACTTGGATCACAACAGAAGATGCAGTTTGAACACCAAGCACAGTTCATACAAGAGAACTGGAGAATGAGGAATTACAGGTATGACTCCCACCAAAATCTACAGCAGCATTTTTGAATGGAGAGTTTTTGTTTCAAGTCAAAAGTTTTTTTATTGGAGTTTTTCTAGTTTTTAATTTTTCAGAGAGAATTCAACATTTTCCACAGGGAAATAAACAAAATAACATAATCTTCCAACTAGTTTTGGTTGTAACAAATGTATGTTTTTGTAAAGTGCTTTTAGACCATCAGATAAGGTCACTGGGGAAGTGGAAAATGTCGTTAAGAGATTCACTGACTTGAATTTCCACAGGTTTAGGCTTCATTTGCCAGCTAAATACTACACTTCTTTGTCTACAGTGAAGTCTGCTACAAGATTCAAAATGAAATTAGATTGCATATTCTAGTTCTCTTTTGATATTAAGGTCATACCAAACTACATCTATAAATTACCCAGCCACAGTCAGTTCTTAATGCAGCCCCTGAGGACACTCCAGTGCAGTGGTGTGAAGAGAGGATTTCTCTGGCTTAGCATTAGGCATAATCGTTCCAGGCCATGCTTTCCCTTGAGCAGTTTTACAATACCCCCAAAATTGAGGACAACACACCTGATGCAATTCTTCCAAGACCCTGACTTGCTGCTGCAACTTTTGACAAACCCAGCCTCCTTGCTTGCCCTGCCTGTGATAGCTCTTAGGCCATTTGTACCCCCTCAGCCCTCTAAAACTCCTCTGAAACAGGCCCTTCCCACTGGTTCTTCTCTTTCCTGTGCTGGTGATAAACCCACCTGTATGGGTGGGTTTATGTATGGGAGTATGGGAGGTATAGTTCACTAGCACCTACTAAGCAGTGAACGAGTTAAAACATTTATTACTACATCATTTTTGAAGGTCCAGCAAGTATTGCAAATCCTTGTTAATGCTCTCTACAGCTACCCGAAAGGAGGTTGTAGCAAGGTGGGTGTCAGCCTCCTCTCCTAAGTAACAGGCAATAAGACAGGAGGATATGGCCTCAAGTTGTGCCAGGGGAGGTTTAGATTGGATATTAGGAAAAATTTCTTCACTGAAAGGGTTATCAAGCATTGGAACAGGCTGCCCAGGGAAGTGATTGAGTTGCCATCCCTGGAGTTATTTAAAAGATGTGTAGATGTAGCGCTGAGGGACATGGGTTAGTGGTAACTTGGCAGTGTTAGGTGAACGGTTGGACTTGATAATGTTAAAGGTCTCTTCCAACCAAAAAATTCTATGACTCTAAATACGGATGAGGTCGGTTATAGGGGAGTTACACTTAGGGGTAGCAGCTAAGTGAGACCTTGCACAGGAAATTAACTAAACCCAGCCTGGAGCATTTTCTGGCACTGACAGTAAAAACATGACGTTACTTTGGTCTTGAAGCTGACCTGAGAAGCTCTGAATAGTATAGTAAATGGATCTAGGAAGGTTGGATTTAGAAGTCAGGCACGTAAATACTTCTTAAGAGCTTTTCTGAGAAACTCACTGCTGATAATGTATGAAGTAGAGTAAGAATCTAAAATCCAAGCTAGTTCTGTAAATGGTGAGGTATTCCACAAACAACTGATATATTCTCATGAGTAGTCCTTGATGCTGCAAGTCACATGTTCTTGCTTAATGCTCTGAAGAAAAATACACTAGGAGTTTCACAGTGAAAAAGGCTTTCATTAGGAAATGTCAATTTATGAAACTCCTCCAGTGCAGACTGGATTTTATGGTGAAATGGAGATTCACTGTAAAATACCCAATAGTCAGTGTATCTGGGTATTTATCTGAAATTCAAGTTAAAGCCATTTTTTTCTGCAATTTTTTCCACAGCCCAGTGAATACTTTAGCCAGATTTTTATTAGCTATTTTGGGGTCACTATCCTCTGTTGAGTTATACTAGCTTGTTCCTTTCTGTATGGATAATTAAATAATCATTGGAATGGAACTACAGTTTTGGCAATACAGAGTTTTCTGAAAATTCACTGACAAATTCCACACAGCTCTAATAAATAGTCCCAGTGTGTTAAATTGGCCAGCTCTCACAGTTCAAGTGCAAATATGCGCCAAGCTGGGACCTCTTTTGTGTTGGCCCCGGTGAATATTAGAGTAGATTGGAATCAATTTCTTATGTGCTATCATCTTTGTTTCAGCCCTGGGATTTTCCTGATTACTTGATTTATTTTTTAGTACAGAAAGTCTTCTTATTCTTATGCTGTTTTTTTAATTTAAAGTCTGACATAATTATTCATTGGGATAATCAATAGCAAATTTCTTACACCAGTTTTCTCCCTTCATTATCTTCAAAATACTTCATTGTAGGCAGATCACATTTAACCCAGCTTCATCTCTCTTAAGGCCCTCTGTGTCTTTTTCTCTTTAGCTACAATTGGGGAAAATGCCAAGCACTCTTAACTACTGTGTTCACTTGGAAATTACTTCACTGGCACTTGTCTGGGAACACAGAAGAGACACAACCTAATTGATCCATAAAGGTGAAAATAAGAGCTCTGTAATGCAAAATATATTTTTATGGTAAAAGGAATTGGAAATGCAAAACACATTAAAAACTGGAAGGAGGAAGAATACATTTTTACAAAGCTGAGACTGACACTAAAAGTCTAGAGAATTAGTAAAATCAAAACAATAGGTGGCAGCCACTTTCCCACTGTCCCTTAGATAAAGTCCTCAACTTACCCCAGGTGATTTGAAAAGTTATAATGTCTGGAGCTTAATAATGGAAAGAGGTTAAATGTATACTACTCTAAATAATTAAAACACAACTTGTTTTACAAAGTCCAGAGGAACTGTCATAATCCTTATTGCTCTGGCCTTGCATTAAAATAACTGTGCCTATTGCAATCAAGAGTCAGAATTTACTTGCAAAAGTTAAATTTATTAATCTTGCTCGTGACTTACTGATGACAGTTAGAGCACAGATCATGAGATCATGCAGTGGCTCTCTGGGACGCATACCCCCCAACTAACATAAGCCAGAATTACACAGGACAGGGACTACAATTGTGAATAAAGCCCATTAATGCTTGTGATGAGGAAAGGAACCTTTTTTATGAGGAATTGGTGGTATATTAGCACTGCACAAGAGACAAAATGGATGGCATTACTGAAAAGATTGAGTGGGAAAAATGTGTGTCAGGTCCTTTTAGTTCACCATTTTAAGTATTTTTGACAGTCTAGTGCTGAGCATCAATTTGAATCATAGAATCATAGAATCATAGAATGGCTAGAGTTGGAAAGGACCTTAAAGATCATCTAGTTCCAACCCCCCTGCCATGGGCAGGGACACCTCTCACTAGAGCAGGTTGCTCAAAGCCCCATCCAGCCTGGCCTTGAACACTTCCAGGGATGGGGCATCCACAACTTCCCTGGGCAACCTGTTCCAGTGCCTCACCACCCTCACTGTAAAGAATTTCTTCCTTATATCTAATCTAAATCTCTTCTCTTCCAATTTAAAACCATTGCCCCTTGTCCTGTCACCACTCTTCCTGACAAAGAGTCCCTCTTCAGCTCTTGCAATAACATTTGCAATGCTCTTGCAATAATTATTGCAATAATTTGCAATAACAATGAAAATTTCCCAAACCCAATTTTTCTTTTATTTTTCCTGTTTGTTTTTTTTTTTTCTCATTAGCTTATGGATAGCTTATGGATAGCTGTATTATGTGTTGGTGACAATGTGCAGGCAGCAGTGGGACTGCAGGGGCAGCCTCTGTGAGGAGAGGCCAGAGCTGCCTTGTGCCGAACACAGTTGGTTTCAGTCAGCTCCAATGGACCCACCACCCAGCACAGCTGAGCCCTTCAACCAAGGTGGTGGAACCTCGGGGAAAACTTATTTAAGAAAGGGCAAAATGTTGCACAGCAACATAAAGAGTGAGGAAAAAGGTGTGAGAAACAGCCTTGCAGTTACCAAGATGAGATAAGAAGGAGGAAGAGGAGGTGCTCCAAGTGCTGGAGCAGAGATTCCCCCAAAGTCCATGCAGAAGACCATGGTGGAGCAGGTTGTCCCCCTGCAGCCCATGAAGAGGACCATATTGAACTAGATATCCACATTGCAGCCTGTGGAAGACCCCACACCAGAGCAGGGTGATATTCCTTTAAGGAACTGCAGCCTGTGGAGAGCCCATGCAGGAGCAGTGAAAAAGTATGAAGAACAGCAGAGAAGAATTATTATTGGAATAATAAATGGACTGAGCCCATTTCTCATCCCCCTCTGCTGCTCATAGGAGAAGAAGGTAGAGGAGTCAGAAAGGAAGGAGCGAGGTTGAGCCTAGGAAAATCGGGAGGAGGAAGGGGAGAGGAGGGAAAGAGGTTTTTAAATTTTTGTCTTTTTTGCTCACCATCTAACTCTATTTTAAATTGGCAATAAATTAAATTTATTTTCCCCAAATCGAGTCTGTTTTGCCTGTGATGGTAATTGATGAGTGATCTTCCTGTCTTCATCTCAACTCATGAGCTTTTAAATCTTATTTGCTCCCCCCATCCCGTTGAAGAAGGGAAGTGAGAGAGCAGATGGGTGGGCATCTGGCAGCCAGCCAAGATCAACCCACCACAATGGCATGTAATACAATTTGCAATAATGTACTTTGCTCTTTTTGTGCCTTCATCACTAACTATTTCTCACAGGAAAATTTAAAGTATTCACGTGGCAATGTGACCCTGGAATCTTCAATGCCACTGGAACAGGGATCTAAATCTTGGGGTGTCACCTAACATAATAATACTTTGGGAATTTAAATAAGTTTAAAAGAGATCTGTTTCCTCCCAACTACTCATTTTTATATCTATGCTAATCTCTTCTTTTTTAACCAAAGTTATTAAATTGACTCCAATTATATTTCAGTTCCACAAAAAGTGGTACTGTCATCATGACTGAAAGAACGGTAAATAATGAAAAGGCAAGAACAAGCTGCTGGAAGTTAAGAGATCTTAAGCCCGCCTTTACCGCAACAGCAAATGTATGTAGAACAGGATCTGGATCTCTGTGGCAGTCCCAAGCTCCCTCATATAATTATTGTGGGTTGACTCTCTGTAACAGCATTCTGTGTCATTTAAATTGCAAATGACTGTGAAATCTGTCCTCAACCCTTCAACCTAGAAGATCATCCTGGATATGAAATACATGTATTACTAGTTGAAAAACAGCAGCATCCTTCTTTATAAATTCCTACACAAGTAGAATATATAAAGTGTCAAGAGGTTCTTTAAACTGGTGGAGAAATTCTTAACAAGAACCAAAGCCTGAAGGTAACACTAGACAAATTAAGGGGAAAAAATGAAAATTTAAACATTTCAACAATTCTGCCAGGTGTTGCTCAATACTAAATAGCCTGTTTCCAGGAGACTATAGTAGAAAAACTTCAGTAAAAGTAGTCCCAGTCCTCCCCAAGAATAGCAGGAAGATAGAGTAGCTTTATTATTATTTTTTTTTCAAGAGGGAAACTATTTCTTTATCCATAAGAAATGACAGCCATGCATTCTAAAAGCCAAACTTTCCTGGGAAGAAAAGGCATATAGTAAAATAAAGCAAATTTGGAAAAGATGAATAGAAATTGACAATAGGCAAGGGTATCACCTGTTGTCTCTCTCAGCAACAATACGTCTGTTGAGAATGAGGTACTCATCTGCTGATCTTTCCTGCTGGTGAGATCTCTGTTAAGTATCCAGGTCATGAGGACATTGTTCAACTCTTGGTCGGGCTTATCTATTCTGTCTATGAGAGCACCTTCCAGAGGTGTGGCTCCCTCTCCTAGGGAAGGACATGTCTGTGGCCATATGAAGGTTGCTGGTGTTCTGTGTTGATGTAGGGCTTCGTCTAGGCTCCTGGTTTTTGCTGTTTTCTCTCAAGTTTTCATTGTCATAACTGCCTCCATGCTGCATTCACTCTTTCTCAGATAACCAACCCATATTTTTCAAGGCTATTTCTTGTAACTACTTCCCTGTAAATTATAGTGCTTCCTTTCCTGTATTTTTTGGAAAGATGTTTCTGAAAGGCACCTGGGAGAGGAATCATGATATATGGGACCACAACTGTCCTCACTAAGTCCTTAAGACTCTATTCCTGAATGGAGACATTTGTTCTTTTCTTTACCTTTCTTCATGTCAATGCCATGGATTGCTGTAGTGACACAAGTCATGGTGCTCTGGGAAGGAACAGCACTCCAACATTTCATGATGTTTTGAACAAAACGTTCCAAACTACAAAACGTCATACAACACTTTTGTAAATGAGACCTAGCACAACTTCCCTTACTTGAAAAAAGGGAATACCTTTGTCTGCCTAGAGTTCTCAGAGAGCTCTGAGCTGCTCTCATTCCTGTAGATAGTTCTCCCAGGACTTTTTAAGTGACAGCTTTTGAAGACACTCCCATCAGAATAAACTCAAAAGGTGTGACATCCAACTTTTTTTAGTCCTAGATCAAAACTCCATTCCTTTACAGAGAAGACAGAGGAGACAAATGTAATTTATTGATATCTGTACAAGAATAAGTATATTAAATTCTGTGTGTTGCATAGGGATGTGTTGAGAGGCTAATTAGTTTTCTGGACAAAAATCTCCAAATTTATGAAAAAAAATCTGCAAATCATACTTGCCACTCTTTCTCTTCACTTTCCATAGGAAATTTTACAAGTTTCTGGTATTAACCAAACATTCTTTCAGAATGAAACTATAGATATGGTGGTTTCTCTCTTACATATCTGTGCATCAGGAGGTGTACATATAATGAGTTTTAAATATGTAAGCCTTTCTAGATATGACAGCACATACTTGATGGACAAGTCTGTAGATTCACACCTCTGTTGGATGTAACAGCAATCCATGTAGTAGTTTTCACAGCTGTCTCATAGGTGTCTATTTGTTTGATGCCACATGAAGTATCTGTTCTCTAACCATATCCTTGTCCTTGCCAAATGACTTTACTATTGGTTATAGAGGCGTGCAAAACACATCAACCAGAGCTCAAGGCAAGATGGAAGAAGAAAAGTATGAAAATTTTGTGACTGTCATCCACAGAACTACCCAAAGAAAAAACAAAAAAGTCTCTTAGAAAACCTTTTAATGTAGAAGTGAAGGTAAATATAATGCTCTAGATATCCTTAATAATGACGTTGGTCACAACAGCAAATACACTAAATTAGATTCTTCTCTTATTTAACCAGGTAAAAATTCTTTGACTGAAGTGGCACAGATGTAACTGAGGAAAAATTTTTGTTGAATAACTCCTGAAGAATGCATACTGCTATAAAATATAGTCATGTATAAATAATTCCCAGAACATGGTAACATACTATGTTGCAAATGAGTGGGAAATGACCTGGTGTACAGTGATTATGGAAAAGCACTTGTCTTTGAATGAAAGTGATCAACAATTTATTGTCCCCTGCCTACTCACATGCAATTAAATTAGACAGAAAAGAGCAGCATTTTAAATTGAAATATAATATTTGAATAGAAGTTTCTTATGAACACATCTGTAGTCATAAATGCAGCCTTTCTTACTGTTCAATACAAGGATTCTGCAAATATTGATCTATGTCTAATACCTGCTGTAATATATTTCTTTTTTCTTTAATTGTCCATAAGACGTATTTTATACTCTCTTCACTATTTTTTTAATCTTTGTGTTCACAGGAGGTGTGTTTCCTGAGGCCTGAACTCACAGGGACAGGCCCCGAGGCTAGAGTTTGCAGAGCCAGCATGAAGAAGGTGCAAGGATGAAAATGCATCAGGCCTGTTCTATATGCACCATACAGCTGAGCTGAGCACACATCAAGAAATTCTTCATCATTCTCACCGCAGTTATATCAGTGCTCTGTCTTTTGCTTAGTAATGCCCTGCAATGGGCTTGCATGACATCTTTTCTGCTTGGTTTAAATTTTTTTTACCATGATCAACCTCTCACAAATCCATAGTAAAATCACTGGGGAGTTTTCCTCAGTACTGCTTTATGAACTCCTTTGTGCTCTCCTCATTTTAATTGTCTGTGAGTTTAAATGATAACCCCTTCCTTAGGATGGAAGGACATGTCATGTGTCCCTCTGCTTTCATACTTCTGTTTTCACACAGTGCACAACCTATAGCTCCAGGGCTTGATCCCATGAGCTCATTCATGCCTTGGGCAGAACCAGTTTCATTCCAACCAGCATCTAGCTTAGAGAGCTAATCTGACAAGGCTCCCTACAGTACCAGTGAAGAGAGATTAGTTCCTCCAGAGCAACTGAGATAGACTACTTCTCTGATTTTCCTCAGGAGAAGCCCATTTTCAACTGCAAGAGAATCATTACTGTATTTACCTTGAGTTACTTCATTATATACTTAGAGTTACCATAGTACTTACCTATAGTCTAAATATACTGAATCCCGGAAGATGTAAAATCACTAAGAGAGAGTAATGAAAATGCAGGTTTGATAGCTTTGTTTCCCTAATAACTTGCTAAAATATCTTTAAATAAACACTCAGAGAATATGTGCTTGAAAGCATATTTATCCAGAGGGCTGTATGGTCAGAAGGTCTCCTTTAAACCTTTTTTTTTCCCATTTATACAGGTAGTTTATTTATTAGAAGCAGTGGGATAACACAGAAGAATTAATAGGAGGGGGGAAAAATGTGGTATTTTTATTCCACTGCTGCAACCAAAGAGAAAAAACAAAAGATGTTGAGAAAGTGATTGGGGAAACAGAGATTATAGGGTGAAGATTCAGGATATAGGGAGCAAGGAAATAGAAGGAAATAGAGCAGATGGGAGTAAGAGATTAAACAATGAACAGAATCGGACAGTATGACTAACTTGTTTCATAACAACAAAACACTTATTATAGCTCAATTGCATATTAGTTTGGTTAACATGCCTTATCCTTGTAAGCAATTTGTGCATTTGTTCTAAGGTTATTATTGACCACAGCTAAGGAAAGTAACACTTCCTGAAAATATAGTCCACATGTTGGGAAAATTTAACCCAAAATTTAAAATTTAAGACCCTTGCTATTGATAAAATAATGGGCTCAGAAACTACACTACAGTGAGTGAAACAGAAATAGCTGGAAGTAAAAAGAAGCACAGATGGCTGTGCTGGAGATGGGGATGTCTGTAAGATTCCCCTCACAGGGTTTTCTCTGAATCAGTCTGTCATGAGGATGGGCAAGTTGCGTTTTTTCTCTACCACGCTTTTCTCAATATCTCCACCCTTTCCCAGAAATAAATGACCAAGCTTTTGATCAATAGATCTACAGGTTTAGCATGACCGTCAGCAGTCACACACTTTTTGTACTCACTTGTTTCATTGTGAATGTCCTTATCTCAATGGTAAGGAATTTGTTGGAGTTAGACAGTTAGGATGCACCTTTGCTATAATCTTTTTTTGGAGTGGTGAGAAGGAATATTATCAGGACAAGTGTGTACATGCAAAACTGCTGCGAGTTTAGGTTTAAGCCCAAATATCTTGACTGAAACATAAGAATTTCCAAACTGTTTAAAAGGCAATTTAAGATCAAAGAAAAAACCCCAGTTTTTACAATGCTTGAATTCTTATTAGAAATACAGATTCTCTGTGTCCCTGTGATTCTTGTTATGCAGGAAAAAGAAACAGTCAGAATCACTTGGGGGTAACTGGGGAGTCTACCTTTGAGTGTGGGTGTCCCTTTGACATCACAATTCAGCTCCTATGTCTCTTTCTACCCCACAACACTGAGAAAGGGTTCACATCAGGGCCACGGATTGCCAGATAATAGATAGGACCAGAGAGAATAGCAGTCTTTTGGGACTCTTACACATGATTTGCTCAAAAGTCTGCCATCACAAACAAAGGTAAAGCTAAGCAACTGTACTTGACCCTGGAATGGTCTAGTAGAGGACAAAGATAACCTGATTCCACATGCTGACTTTTTGTATTTTTTTTAATTTATTTCTGTGAAGACATACTATTTTTCTCGTTGTCACAATTATTTATGCTTTGCTTTTCTATTGATTACTAGTGTGGCTATATGAATTGACTTTCTTTTACTGAAAGTCAGATTACTAGTATGTTTAAATCTTCAATATGAAAGTAGAGCTGATGGGATAAAATCTCTTCCCAGGAATTTTTGAACTGTTGAATACAAATAAAACTCTAGGCAAAGTAACTTTAAATGAGCAGTGGTGGCTTTTTTATCTTTAAGGAAAGCATTTTCAATTCTATATCTTGCTTTATAGCTTTTTGGGAAGCTCTCCTGACAATTTGCCTATTTAAGGTAAGTACACACAGAGAAATTTGCTACAGGACATATTTCTGTGTTGTCATATAGCGAATCCCCATTTGTAAAATAAGTATCTGCAAGTTCTAGCAGTGATCTTCTACCTAAGTCATTGTGACTCTGAGTGCAGCATTCACTCTTCTAGACTGTGTTTCTTAACTGCAAAAAGCTAAGATACTGAGAGATGTTACACAGAAGTTAGTGACGGGTCTGACAAACTCAAAAGATAAGCATAGACCCAAATCCACAAAACTGATTTCTACTTGTCTAAGGGTTTTTAACCAGGTGAGAGAAACCCCAGTTAATGTGCATGAAGGGTCACAGTTAAAGCTTCTGCAGAAACTTCTGTTCTCAGTTTTCTTTGGGTTTAAGTTTTCCTCATCTGGTTGCAGTGAGGCTGGAAAGAACAGCAGGAAATAAGGCTATTTTTGTCCCTATCAATGTGCAGGGCAGTGATGCGCATATATGGAACAGAGAAGATTTGGGGTAATTTGAGGGGCAGAACTGAGAATAATAGCTTCAGACATTTCTAAAATCTGGAATCATTTATTGTTTTGTAAATGCTTGAACATTTAACTCAAAAAACTTTTCAAGCCTCTCTGCACGCATAAAAGAATTGTCTCCTGCTCTGGTACATTTGACTCAACATGTATTCTCAATTTTGCTGCAGTTGTTATATAAACAACTTCCATTTTGTTTTGATCTCTCTATGGCTTTGCATAACACACTTACTTTAGCTTATGTTTTTATGGTTAGCTATTAAAAATAAGCTAAGCAAAGAACATCACATTAAAATCTAAAGAAAAAAAACATTGTTTCTGTGGGGATGTGGCATTCACATTTCTGACCAGCCCCTGCCAGTTGAAATATAGGTGTCTCAAGCTATTATTCACTCCTATTTTTATTGCACTTTCAGTTTTGTCTTTCACTATCATAGCATTATACCATAGTGGCCATGGGAATATAATGGTGCAGTAGAGCCAAGCCAAAATAGAAAAAAAGCAGCTTTCTTATATTTGAATTATTTCAGTGGCTCAAGACTGGTTCAATGTTAAAACACTTTTGAATGAAGTACTTCATTCTGCTAAGCATTTTCATTTTTCAGCTAAAATATTTCTATTTTTTAATAATAAAAATTAAACTTTTCAGCTCCGGATTTAATCTAGCATATTTGTGGTGTTCTATCTGAGCTGAGGCCAGGCTAGTCACTGCAGGTACAGCCCTATTCTGCTTTGGGGACCCAATTTGGCATTGCTGTCTGCTTCAGCTCTGCACTATGTGGACTTTTGGACCCTCCAGAAGCTGTTTGGAATTAACTGCATCACACTCAGTTGTTTGCTATAGCCAAGCTGTGTTGTCGTGTGCTAGATTTTGATACAAAAGTATTACATAGCTTTACTTCTAATGCAGATGGTGAATCTTAGAAATACACTGTCCTCCCTATTGCTTTATGCTGTCAGCGCTTGGATGTCATTGTCTGGTAAGCATCAAGTTAAAATCTCTGTGAATTTTTAGTCTTTCAAATGCCTTTAGGAGGGCTCTTTATGTGCAGCATGTGCATGATTTGTTTTTTCATTATTTTTTTCTTCTGTGTTCTTTGAAGTTGTCTGTGTCAAGCCAGTAAAAACCTATCACTTCCTTTTATCCCTCTCAGTCCTCAGAAAAGGGCACAGCTCTCCATAGAGCTCCTATATAAAGGTGTCTAAAAGAGAGTTGATAAAAAAGAACAGGAGGCAGAATCCCTGCTATCAGACATAACTTTTTTTTTTTAAGATGATAGTAGTAATGGTCAGTTCAAGCAGGAAGTTTTACCTTGTTCTTTCTGTTCAGTTTCCATTTTTTTGTTTTTGTTTTTAGCTATAATTTATACATGTCCACATTAGAAAATCTATAGCATTTGATAATTGATTTCTAATGCAGCCATCATCACAAAATCAGATGTATTGTATAGAAGAATTGATAGCAATATTATCGCAATCCAGTTTCTGCTGGCAATATTATCACAATCCAGTTTCAACATATTTTTTCCTGTCATACAATGAGTTCTTTATAGGTTCATTTCTTCATGTGTATTATGGAAGAAATGCACTTAGACTTCTGTACTATATTCAGAAATAGAAATTAAAAAAAAAAAACAGCTTTATTACAAAGACATAAAAGGGGGAAAATAACTATACCAGGTATTAATCTCATTTCCAGTAACTAATTCTAAAAACCACTATGACCGATCTTTTACTTTTTAATACAAAAGCAATTTATTGCAACAGAAAAATCCATTTGTGAACAGTAAAAAAATGGAAAAACTAACTTCTGCTTCTGAATTCTGGTTTTTACATTAGTGCAAATTAATTAATCCATAACAATTATTCCTAGATATTGAGCAGAAATTCAGAATTTTTCTTTCACAACTGTTTAAATAAATACACAGATGTACAGCTTTGTCTAGTTAGGAGTCTGAGATCAGTTTATGAGCTCACAGCTAATTTTAACTATGAAATGCTTAGTTATTTAGTTAAAACTAGTCATCTAGCCTCACCATAGTCCATGAAGAGAGATAGGTGCCTTTCTAATCTCTTAGATGTCTCTCATATTGGGAAATGTTCTCTGCAGAAGCTGTGAGAAAAATGGTTATGCATATACAGAAATACACATTTATGTATTTAGACAAAGAAAAAGAGGGAGATAGAGATATTTTTATACATATACGCATTCACATGCACTCACAGAGGAGACTACAAATTGACATATACATCCTAACATTCTTTCCAACCTGACAGTGCCACCTTAAAAGCCACGAATACTGGGAGACTTGCTGCTGTAGTGTATAAGGGGAAGTCTACTTTGATATTTCACATCGGTGTGATGCCTAGAATTGTGTGGACCAGACTCTCCCTCTGGGTGTCCTTGTTCTGCTATTTCTTTCCCCTCAGCTGTCTTTCTTCCTCTTGTACATCTACCTGTCCCCTTCCTCCAGGTGACTTTTTCTTTTATCTTGAACTTTCTAAAGCACAAACAAGACAAACTGTGTTGTTACTCAGTTTGATATTGCTTGCTATATCATGCACTCCCTTTCCACTGTTGAATCAAAAACACAATGTAAAACTTTTTTGGGGATGGAACTACAGCACTGAAATTATAAGAAGCTGACAATGTATTACCCGTTTGCAGGGCTAATGAACATGTCTAAAGGGGTTTCCTCCTCCATGAAAATCCATCTTTCATCCAACTCGAGCTGGGCAGGACAGCACCTATTCCCAGGATGCATAACTTATAGAGTGCTGTACAGCTCTACTAATGTAGATGGGAACTGTATCAGCCTGGTGTTATCAGCTCCCATGGTTCATGAATCAACCTCATCATACTATGAAATCTTCCAGAAATTAAAACACTGTAGTATTAAAAAAAAATTATTTAAGACTTGGCAATGCTGCAGAAAGCAGTGCAATGTGTATGTGTGAGTGCTTGCATATGTGCTGCACTGACACAAGTGAAAATGTTTTTTATTAGTCTGTAACAGCCTCAGCTGTCTTTGTGGTTAATACTGTAGTCTGTGGTAAGTAGACATACAAATATACTTCAAGTGTTATTCATATGTTAAATTCAGTATTAGAAGCTTAACTAAAATAGTATATGCTTTTAAAATAATTGTTAAACAGAGGTTTCTCAATTGAGAATGGGTAGTATTTTGCATTGTCACACTGAAAACATACTGAACATACTTTTCCTTCCATACAAGTATACTATGAGGGTCAGAATTTTTTCTGCTGGGAATTATATTCATAAGCTTTCATGTAGAGATTATAATAAATTTGTTAGTATAATATGATCTTAGTTCAACGTTGCCCTCTGCAAGCTCTCTGCTCAAATTCCTATCTCTTCCATCTTGTGATGCTTCTGAGATAACTATAAACTGTTGCATCTTTATCACATTGAGTGTTTATGTCCTTGAAAACTTATCTACTCATACAGCTTTAAGGGCAGACAAAGATTCCACCACTTTATGTGAAATTAAAATGTTTTATGTCTAAGAAAGGTAATACGGTACTAGCTGATGAAATGCTATTTTTAGAACAAGTTTCCATGTAAGGCTGGAAATATTTGTGTCTCTGACCATAGCACTTGCTAGTATCCAAAAAAAATCATCCCGATGACTTAGAAAAGAGAGGTTTCTCGAATTTGTATAATTTCAGTAAAAGCACAGGTATACTTTTGCCTTGTTAAAAAAAAAACTCATATAACAATCAAAGCAAAAAGAAAATGCCCTTTGAATTCAGAATATGAACGCTGTCATTCAAAACACACTGAAACTAAAATCGTTAACCCCTGGGGGAAGTGGTTGAATGGACAGGCTAGTTGGCGTAGCAGTTCAATACATGAGGCATGAAAACATGACACGGTATTAATTAGAGGGACAATACCAACTAGACAAAAACACAACAATCATCTTGAATTGCTGATTTGCTATCTTGTGTCTATTACTTTTAATTAGCATTACAGAATGTTCAGGATTTCTTGTTGCTTTGTTTCTCTTAATTATGTAAAAAAGAATGCAAGATATGCTTAAAAGCATTTGCTTTGCAGAATAGAAGACTGCTTGTGTTCTAGCTCTGACATTCATGCCCCGAGGAATACATTAGTGCTGGATTTAGGCACTATTTGTTGACACGGGTTGTAAACTACTATATTATTGTTGCAGACTATTCGATGTGTAACGCATTTTTCTTGGAGGTGGTGAGCCAGATATCATGCAATATTCATATTTTCACATACAGGAAACCCATGTAAAATGGTTGAGGAATACCAAACACAGAAACACATAAGCCAGAACTTTTTTTAAGCTTATTTATATCTATAAAAAAAATTTCCCGTATATACCAAAAAGTATCAGTGCCCTTTGAATAAACATATGTAGCAAGTTATATGTATATAATAGTGTTGATAATGTTAATAATTGTTAGCAGTACCAATAGCTTTCATAAAGTATGACCTTACCCCTGGTACTTCCTCATAAAGGAAATATAAAAGAAATTAAAAAAAAACCACCAAACAATATAAAAATATTATAAAAACCACCCTTATAAAGCACCCTAAATGAATGGAGGGGACACATTAATAAAAGAAATGGGGTAGAATAAAAACAGGAAGCATTTAGGCAAACAGAGGCTGTTCTAAAAATATTTATTAGGAAAAGAACAGAAAAGATGGGGTAAATAAACCAAGATGAATGGCCGAGGAGAATGTGTCACTCACAAAAAGTATCCAAGTGCCTTCTCAGCTGAAGTGCTCCAATGAAGTCATAAGAAACAATTAGTAACTGCACATAGATACTCATCAAGAGAAGGTTCAAAGTAAAGCACTCAGCAAGTATGAATCAGCAAAAAAATATGTAAAATGCATCTTTGTTTTACAAGAGCAGGCAGAATTCTGACTAATTATTTAGACAAAAAAGTCATGCTGAATAATGTTGAATGATTGAAATAGTCATATTTTGATAAACTTTGCTTTCATTTACACACAGATAAAGCCATTAATCTGGAATTTTTATGACAGGTCATGCCAGAAATGCCCAGTAGTCTCACCATGATTTTCACCAGGAAAAGATGAAAGCCACAACATTCTCTTCTTGTAAAGTTAAAAGTTCTTGTTCAAACACTTTAGATGATTGGTATTCTCTTAATCTTAAATACATTGCATAATCAAATATTTATTTTAATTTATTAAGTGAGGAACATTCTCTTTGCTATGTGCTGTTGCATTCAGAGATAGCAGAAGGCTTTCCAGAGAAAACTTACGCCATTATCTGTCTTTCAAATACAACCTGATATAGAACATTTATTATAAACAATAGACTTCCATGTGATTCCACGTGAGGATTTGATTGACATCCGTACTAAGAATTTGAAGGTCCCTAGAAAGAAGCCAAATACAGATTTTGTATTTTAAGTTTTAATTTTCTTTGGTGTAGTAGAGGATGTCTGGCAATCTACATTGAGAAGAGCTGGAATACAAAGACTTTTGCAAATCAGGAATAAGCTATATTGGCAGGCTTGTTCTGGGAGCTTGTACAGTGCTTGTTTGCATTATGTTTGTCTTTAACTTGTGCTGTTCTTTCTATGGAATTTTAAAGCAGGACTTTATCTGACATTTCATCCAAAGTCCAATGTCTGTCCTTGGAAGAGTGAGCTAGCTGATCCTAGAAAGCAGCAGACCCCCGAGTTATTGCAGCTTCTGAGTCACAGTTGTTGATCTAATGCATCAGTTTCTAATGTTTCCCTCTCACTGCAAACAGAGAGTCAACCAGGCTTCACAGAATATTATGTAGCAGATCACCTCTTCTCTGAGCAGTGCTTCTGGCCACCAGCATCCTTCTCTGAAGGTGAGAAATCAGTGATTGTGAACGGTTTCCTTGTTCCAATTCTATCTTTTTCTCTCCTTGCTTAACTGTACTGACCTACAGGAATTGTTAACTTAGCTTTCAACCATTTGTTGGATGACCTACAAAAATATTTTGAAAAATGGAAATTATGTTATAAACTCTGGCTCTTATCACAGTGTGTCATGCTGGTAACTTATTACAGCATGGAACAAGCAATATGCTGGAATTTCTCTTTGGAAATAGCTTCAGGGTTTTCAGTCCTGTGTCCAAACTTCAGTTTTATCATTACTGGTTCCCTGGAGAATTTTTCATTTATAATTGAGAAAACTTTCCTTTCCCTCTAACAACAACAACAACAACAATAATAATGCAAAGTGTAATTTAATGGAAGGAAACGTGAGATTCATTGCTCGAAGTACTGAAATAGGACTCAAACTATAGGTCTGTATTGATTTGCTGCACTAATATGTCTGTGGCATTGAGCAAATTAATTGTTATTTTTGTGCCTCAGTTTGCTCATCTGTAAAACAAGAATTCTAAAAATATTTACTTCATGGGAACGTTTTGGAAGGTTTAATTATGAGTTTTAATGGCCCTTGGGTGCATTGGATGGTAGATGTTTTGTAAGTTGCAACACACTATTGTTCCCATTTGTCTTCTTTGTCATGGGAGTTTTTCTGTTTTCAAAGTCTTACAAACGTGAATTATCCTTAACAGTAACCAGACCCTTACATTGGATGCAGTCTGAGGAAATATTCTGTAACAGCTGTTTCCAAGAGCTATATTTTATGTCACTGGATAGATTTAGATCTAAAAACCTGGAATAAACCCAAAAGTTTTCTTCAGAACAGAATAAGAATAGTGAACACTGTATTTTATTTCTGCAGGTGTGAGAAACCAGCTGTAATAACTTTGTATTCAATGGCATAGCCATATACTCATAGAAATGGAAGAATGTAATTTATGATATTCAGCTCAAGATAAAGTATCATCTAGATATGTCATTGAGGTAATTTTTACAAAATGGTTTTATGTTAAATATTCTGAAGGCCAAAGCCATTAGAACTGCAACCTTAATTATCTTGTCCAGCACTGGTGTAGATCTCTTCTGAGATCATTAACTAATGTTTATAATGTACTATTGAACATTATAAACAGTTTTCTTTTTCAAGGAATGAATCATTTTCCCTCCTTTTTCATGAATGAATCATCTTGCAGATCCTAGGTAGTTGTTCATCAGGAGACGCAGTAAATAGGCATATGGGTGCAGTCAGTTGCCGTTATAACATTAGAAAAATCTAGCAATCCTAACAAATCATTTTCATGTGTTGCAGGTGCTGCCTATTAGAAGAAAATATGTACTTGGATATTCTTTAATTAAAGTTTCAATTTCTTTAGTTATTATTCTGAAAAGAACTGAATTAGAAATTCTATCCTGAGTGTCCTGTGAAGTCAGAAAATATTGATGGCCAGTATGTCAGTGCTACCAATATTTGTACATGCACATGTGTGATACACGAGTGTTATGTGCTGTTGTAAGTCAAACTTCACCGTTTACAAGGCTCAAAGCTTCCTCTTCACAACAGAACATCCTCTTTAACTAATCCTTTTCTTCTCCTTCTGCTTAATCTTCTTTCTTTCCCTTGTTGAGTCTGTTTTGGTCTGAGCATTATGGGCTATTTCAATAGACTGAGGTGACCTCAGTGAGAATAAGCTTAAATTGGATAAACACTTCAATACACAGCAACATATTCAATTTTGTGTCCATCTTCTGAAGATGAAATTGATATTGTTACACCACCTTGATCATGGATAATGCAGGCACTTAAAATTTCAATGCCAAAAATAGGCAAGGGGAACACCTTCCTGGCAAATATGTAAATGCATTGTATTATAAATGTAGTATGACATATAATACCCCTCTAGGAAAGGGTATTATATTGCTGAAAATTCACATTGAAAAAAAGCTAGGAGTAAATGGCTTATAATAATTCCTGGTTAGCATGAAAATAATTTTTACGGTAGAAGCTCATTAACACCTAAGTCTTGGTACATATATATAGTTTCTGTATTGGTTTCTAATTCGTAGAATCATAGTATATCTCAAGTTAAAAGTGACCCATAAGGATCATTGACTCCAACTCCCTGCTTCTCACAGTACTACCTAAGACTTAATCATATGGCCAAGAGTGTTGTCCAAACACTCCTTGAACTCTGACAGGCTTGATGCCATGACCACTTCCCTAGGGAGCCTGTTGCAGTGACTCACCACCCTCTCAGTGAAGAACCTTTTCCTAATGTCCAGTCTGAACTTCCCCTGGTACAGCTCCATTCCATTTCCTCGTGTCCTGTTGCTGGTCACCAGAGAGAGGAGATCAGCATCTCCCCCTCTGCTGCCTCCCTTGAGGAAGTTGTAGACTGGGATGAGGTCACCCCTCAGCCTTCTCTGCTCCAAGCTGAACAAAACAAGTGACCTCAGTTGTTCCTCATAAGGAGGTCTTGGCCTCGAGACTGTTCACCACCTTGGTTGCCCTCCTCTGGACACACTGTAATAATTTGGTGTCCTCCTTATATTGAGATGCCCAAAACTGCACACAGAACTCGAGGAAGGGGCACACCAGAGCAGTGTAGAGTGGGACAATCACCTCCCTTGACTGGCTTGCTATGCTGTGCTTGATGCAACCTAGGACACAGTTGGCCCTTCTGGGTGCCAGGGCACACTGTTGACTGACAGTCAACTTGCCTTCAACTCAACCCCCCCAGAACTCTTTCTGTGGGGTTGCTCTCTGCCTCTTGTCTGCCAGTTTGTACGTATAACCAGGATTACCCTGTCCCAGCTGCGGAATACAGCACTTGCTTTTGTTAAATTTCATATAGCTGGTGATTGCCCAGCTGTCTAGTCTATCCAGATTTCTCTGTAAGGCCTCTCTAGCCTCGAGGGAGTCCACAGCTCCTCCTAATTTAGTATCAGGAGCAAATTTAATGTACATTTGATTCCTGCATCCAGATCATTTATAAAAGCATTAAAGAGCATTTGCCCTAAAATTGAGTCTGGGGGACTGATGACTGGCCACCAGCCTGAGGGAATCCCATTTACTGCAACTTTTTGAGCCCTACTGGATTTCCTTGGTCAACTAGGTGGGTGACCTTGCTATAAAATGAAGTTAAGTTGGTTAAGCAGGACTTTTCACTTGTGAACCCATACTGGCTATGGCCAATGACTGCATTGGCTCTTAAATGTTTTTCAATAACTCCCAGAAAAACTTTCTCCATGATTTTACCAGGCAGTTGATACTGTCCCCTGTATTTTCATTGGACTGGGGAATTAGAGTGGGCCAATGGTTGCAGGTTGTTTGCACACAGTCAATTTGTTTAGAAAGCAACACTGTAGTTATATGGATAATAGCGTAAAAACTAGAGTTGTCCCATGCCAGTTGCCTCAGTGCTGAAGAACAAACTCAGAGACGTTTATCTGCATAAATAAAGCACAGCTGTGTTAGGACATATCTGAACTGGTGATGGCAGTGCTCTGTGCAGGCAATGGTGTTTCAGGTGTTGAAAGCAGTTCAGCTGAAATACTGTGGAGCCAGCTAACTCTTAGCACAGATTTATCAGACTAAAGGGCTTTAATCTGTCTCCTTCCCTTCCCATTAAAACCATCCAGTGCAGAGTAAATACTTCCAATTTTGTGATGTTTTAGTGCTCTCACAACAGCACTCCTTTCTCCACAACTGGACTGGATTGACCCTGCAGTGGAACCTACCGTTTAAAAGCACTGATATGCTGACAGCGTGGATGAGATTCACCTGGCCTGACGAATACGTCTGCATCCAGAGCAGTCACCTTCAACTTCATTTGTAGTCACTAGAAGGAAATAGAAACTCTTGGATGCAATTCATCTCACAGTAAAGTAATTGTCTAAAATAGGTCAGGAGACTAGTGCCCTGTAAATTCGCTTTTTTTCCCAATTGATACATATAAAAGATACAAGTGTGACTAGTTCAGAAGTAGATGTACAATGCAGCTATCTAAACTTTGGTTAGATGGCTTTCGCATTTTTTTTCTGTTGGCGTATTCATAAGTCTTTATTTTTAAATGTAACTCATATTACCTAAGTTCCAAAGCAGATCTGCGTTGGTGTAATAAATATAATTATTATGATAATTATTTGCATTCTCCACTAAAGTTACAATGCTGCAGAGAGAGAGGAGGTGACCAGCTGTCTATGCTTGTGAAAACAGGAAGAATTCACTCACTTCCATGGTAAAGGATCTTCCTGAGTGTTATGAAACTATAGCAGCAACTGAAATCTATTCTGGGCTGTTTCTCTGCACCAGGAGACCATTATCATGATAATTTAACACCTGTATTGCTGATTTTTGGTAGTGCAACCTGTAATCAGAGTCTGAAGTGATCCCTGAAGCAGTTATAATTTAGATTACAGTTTAATATGCAACAGTACTGGTTCTGAGCATTTGGATCACAGAATGTGGAACACCTCACTAAACAATGATTGCAATAAGTAGAATTTGCCATAAATGAGGGCAATATCATAATTCTATAGTCTTGAAATGTAGCCAGGCTTGACTGAGCTTGTATCTTGAGCAAGATAGTGCATTTCTGGCAGTGTGATACCATACAGGATGCTTTCATGAAACATCTTTCTGGTAGTTTTGTTTAGAGCAGGCCCCGTAGGCACTGCTAATTTATCTTCAGGCCATGGTTTTGAAGGGCAGTCAGTATAACTCAGGAGGCAGAATAGTCCCATGAAAAGAAAGTTTTATCAATGAGACATCTCAGATATTACACATGGGGGAAAATAACACAGCCAAGCAGAGCTGTCAACACTCTGCTGTGTACCTTCCACCTCTACTGTCTCACCAATACTGACAAAGTCTGGAGGACAGTAGGCACAGCGTAGATGCCCATAAAGCTTTCTGTCACAAGAGATAAGGAATGAGAAGGTACCTAAGCTATTCTCCCTGCTTATTCCTTTGGAGCTGGTTAGGAAAGGGACATTAAGTCATATCTCCCAAAATGATTGTTTCTGTGCTGACACTGTTACCAGCAATGTAGGGTTTGGTTCTGCTATAATGGGATCTTGCTCTTGTTTTAGGCAAAACACTGCTTGGAGTTTTTTTCATTCTTTTTTAGCTTTCCTCCTTAGTGAAACTGCTGCCTATGCTAATTTTGCAGGTCCATAAAGCCCTGGGACCGCCTAGAAGAACTGGCAGCTGAACTATGAGTTAGGTTCAGGTAAAAAAAACTCTTGGTCATTGCACTTATTCATTGTGATAGGTTCCAGGTCAACCATCATGTAGCATCTCTGTTACAAGATAATAAAAGAGGAAAGGTAAACAGCTCTTGTGGTTTTATTTTTTTTCTGGACAGAACTGAATGCTTGAAATGGAAACACTGTGTGAAATTTAATTTCTTTTGACCTCTTGCTTGACTTCTGAACAGCTTAGGAAAAGATAAGGAGTATAGCCACATTTATGTTGCCCTGGTACTCAGATCCTCTGAGTGAAGGTTTCAAGCATCATTGTCATTGTTCAAAGGTGGTTCTGCCACGTTGCAGATCCATCTGACACATGACTCCTGATGAAACCAATGATATTCAGATGCTGAAGTAATCAGAAGGTTCTGGACCTTACTGACTTGTTTTAGGCCTCTTCCACTGCTCAGTGAAGTCAGAGGAAATTTGTCACTAAAATTTAATAATAGTTCAGATAGACACATTCCTGAAGAGGAAGTTCTAAAGTTTCCTGGCTGGACAAAAGCCCAAGGCTTAGTATGGAAAG
The DNA here is from genome assembly GCA_002844005.1 of Limosa lapponica baueri. Classification (NCBI taxonomy): domain Eukaryota; kingdom Metazoa; phylum Chordata; class Aves; order Charadriiformes; family Scolopacidae; genus Limosa; species Limosa lapponica. Next base: position 452,037 of record KZ505842.1, read on the forward strand.
TTATGGCTAATGCATTTTACTGTTACTGGATTACTTAAAATCTCTTTCCACAAAAATCCTGTTCATCTACACCTGTAGGCGAGATGTCTTATTGACTAGCTTTCTAGTGATAACACTCACTGCAGGCTCAAGTTTGTGCTAAAGCTGTGGGGAATCAACTAGCTACATCATGACATCACGAGTCATTCTGAGCTGAAGTTCATGCTGAAGTTCATACTGCATTTCTTAAAAAAAAAAAAAAAAAAAAAAGCTGATTTTTTTTGTCAGTAAGCCTAGCAAGTTTCTCTGGACTGTGTCAGTCCAACTGTGGTCTAAGCACTCAATGTTTTTCATGACATTAGAAGCCTGGCAATAGAAGTTCTTCCTTACAAAATTATCTAGACAGTTTAGGCACCTCCAAAATTAGGTGGTACATGATAAGAGGTTTGTAAATTATGAATAGTCTGAACTAAGGTCCCTAAAGTCCTACAGTTTGTGGATCTGGCAGCTTATGTGCCTGAGTCCTGTAGGTTTTTGTGCTTAACTCTTGTCGTGTCATTTCAAATCACACAGAATCACAGAATCACCTAGGTTGGAAGGGACCCTTTAAGATCATCTAGTCCAACCAATGAAAAAAAAAAAAAAAACAAAAAAAACCACACCACACACACACAAAACAAAACACACCACACCACACACAACCCACACACACACCACCACACCACCCAACACTAATCCATATGCCCGAGCACCATGCCAACTCCTCTCTTGAATACCTCCAGGGATGGTAC
>KZ505842.1:455376-530155 GCA_002844005.1 Limosa lapponica baueri
TGGCTTCCAGCTCCTCCTGTTTGTTGCCCATACTACGTGCATTTGTGTAAATGCACTTTAGCTGGGCTAGTTTTCTTGCCACTTTTATGGGGGGGGTGAGGCCCAACACCTCCCTGACCATGCTCAGACCCTTCTGTGGTTGCCAGCCTATCACTGTCCCTCATGTCATCACCACCTGGGTTATGATCCTCCACGTCTACTGAGGCAACAGGCCACAAGACCTTGCTAGCACTTTTACCCATCGGCACTGGTAATCTACTCCCAGGCTCCTCTTTAGTAATCCTGCTTTCATCCCCATCCCCCTTCAACCCTAGTTTAAAGCCCTTTCAATGAGCCCTGCTAATTCTTGTCCTAGTATTCCTCTTCCCCTTTGGGAAAGGCTTGCCCTACCAGTTGCCACCAGGTCTAATGTCCTATAGATCATCCCATGATGAAAGAAACCAAAGTTCTGACGGTGACACCAGCCTTGGAGCCAAGAGTTAATCTGCTGGCTCTTCCTGTTTATACCCTCATCATTTCCTGCAAGTAATGGGATGGAGGAGAACACAATTTGTGAGAACAACCAGAAGCAATGATGGCTTCATAAAGATTTTTCTATTTGTGCATTATGAAATATTAGTGTCCTGCCCAATTAGGAAAAGCACTCCTTTTGTAATTTCTACAGATAAGCAGCTTGAACCTGTCTCTGATGAATGCAGGGAAGAGCTGGTTTTTATATCACATTACCAGCAAAGTAGTAGCAAATACCCCAGTTTTATTTTATTGTTCAGACTTTTCCAAATAAATCCCAAAATAAATATTTTGGCATTTGAAATGACTTCAGCAAAGCTTGACATGGTACTAATGGCTGACACTTGTTCTAGTTATTCCCTAACCGGGCCCTTAGCCATATTATTTGCATTTTGTCTTTGCTCACAACTATCCTTCTTATGCTCTTGTCAAAGCTACTACACTTGCTGTTGCAAAGAAAGGAGGCTATCTGTATTCCCAACATTCTGGGACAGAATAAAAGAGTAAACACCTCTGCACAAAGCTCCTTTGAGCTATTTAATATACTTTCTGACAAAAGGAAAGATGACATTGAACACTCAACAAAGAGCAAAAATTATTTCTTAAAACATGAAATAGAAATGATGATTCAATCACTTGGAAAAATTCTATTAATTTCAGTAAAAAATCCATTATGCCTTCTTCATTATAGTTTGTGAACTCTCTGCTGTTGTAGTGGGGTGCAACATTTATGTTCCATTTTGGTTTTGGTTTTGGTTTGCTTTCTGGCAAAAAAATCTGCTTTAAAATGTAGATACAAACTTCCTTTCTTCCTTCTATTTTATTAATATTAATTAGAAAAAGTTCCTTGGCTCAGGAACAAATTGGAAATTTTCAGTGGGTTTCATGGACAAAATAGAATAAAGCTGTTCTTTCTACTCCACCAAAAACTTGTATCGTCCCTTTATTTTTATATATTTTAATAATCCATTACTTCCTATTAATGAAGATAACACCATATTGAAAGAAAGTACGTTAAAACAATAAGTAACAACTAACAAAACCCTGGAGTGTCTGGCTTTTTATAACCTTCAAGTACTAATTTTTCTAAATGCAGCCACGCTTGGTGCTATTTGTTGAAAAAAAAAAAAAAGAAAACGAGCTTCAGGTTTTGGTCAACTGGAAGTTTGAATATGGACTGTTTGGATTTATAAGAACTATAAAGAGACCAGGCAGATCACACAATGGCATATTCCAACAGGTAAGCTTAGATGTGGCCTTAATGTTTTCAGTTAGGTGTCATTTGAACAACAGAGTTGTTAGACACAAAGCTGAAATATTGTACCAACATTTTTGTGTTGATCACATAGAGGTTCAAAGCAAGCTTTTGGAGAATCTCAGTTATCAGTTACCTACCACACCACCTAAAAGAATTAATAGGAAGCATTATTGGCATCTGTATCTTTAAAAAAACAAAGAGAAAGAAAAAAAAATCAGCTCTCAACGTAAGTGCAACCTCAATGGTCACAAACTACACAGATTATCTTGCACATACATAGACTGAGTTATATGAAAGGTTTCTCTCCTGATAAATACTACTACATGAATAGGTGACTCGTGAACTTCATCGGCGTTAATTTGAATCTCTCCTTTCATAAAAACAGGAGAAAAGGAAAACTGGAGAGTGAGGAACGCTATTGTGTGTTGTTATACTTCAACATCTTATTGAGTGGAAATCTAATTGGGGACATGGACACTTCGTTCTTCTGAGACGCACTAGGATTATTTGAGATATCCTGAATGGGGTAGTAGAGTTGACCTATGAACTTAGGAAGACGCAGTCTTCCGTACTCAGTTGGCAGTAGACACTGACGTTTCTGAATCTCACCCTTTTGACTGTTTACATGACTCATTCTCTTGACTTCATTAATTCTATTGAGCAAGAGAAAGTGTCTTAACCTTGAAAGGAATGACACCTTCAAACTCTTCATTTAGTAGCCCAGACTACATAAGAGGTATCAAGGATATATTGGACACTTATGTCCTTCTGGAGAAACACTTGGAGGCGGGATATATATATAGGTATATATATATGCACCTTATATATTCATAAGTGGCATATGTCAGGATGACTAACTGGATATATTTTTTTGAGGTTAAGAGTTAAACTTCCCTGTAGTATCTTTTCACCTCTCAGAACATTCCAAAATTATTTTGAAAAAATAATGCTAAAAAATGGGGAAAAATCTAGCATAGATTTAGTTCTGCTTTCTTCAAACTATGTTCCAACATGCCACACACAAGTTTATGTACACTGTTCTTGTACTGAACAAGGGTTACTAGTGCTTTTGAAGAACACACATCTGATTAACAAAGTTAATGAAAAGATGTATCTGGTAAGGTTTGCAAGCTCAGACCTGTTTTACAATCATTTCATTCAGTTTCACATGAATACTAGCACCCATCACTAAGCCTACAGCTACATTTGTCCCAAATTGTTACTCCTGTCCATAGCAAGATCTACAATCTCCTTCCCTATTCTTTAGTAACTGAACTGCATATCGTTCTAAGGACAAAGATTTCAAAGCAAAAAGTTTTTTTCCCCGCTCTGGGACTCCATCACAGCTCTTCCAAAACACTCTAGTGAATCCCTCTGCCTTTTAACTCCTGAATACAGTTAGGCTATTAAAGACAGTTTACTACTCCAGGGGACAGAGGTAAGGTGATCTGAGTATATACTGAAGCTTCTCTCTTTTCTATTTTCAGATGTATGAATGTTTCTGAATCCACATGAATAGTACAAATGCCAGTGAAGTTATATCTAGATGATATTGTATTTATTGGTAATATCTCAACATGAGGAAAATCTTCTTTACTTTGAGGGTGACAGAGCACTGGAACAGGCTGCCCAGAGGGGTTGTGGAGTCTCCTTCTCTGGAGATATTAAAAACCTGCCTGGATGTGTTCCTGTCCAGCCTGCTCTAGGTGAAACTGCTTTAGCGGGCGGTTGGACTAGATGATCTCCAAAGGTCACTTCTAACCCCTACCATTCTGTGATTAATATTTTAATTACCTTATGCAACCTAGAAACCACAGATTTATTTTGTCATTGTCTTTTTCAACATGATGACTAGGCTTTTGGTTTTTCTTTTCTTTTTCTTGTGCAGAATGAGTTGGCATTTCTGAAGTTGATGTGATTTTAGTTCTTGCAGCAGTGAGTCTCACAGCTGAAGCATAGTAATTGAGACAGTTAATTCTGATGCACTCTTAAACCACCTCTTTTGGTTAACATGGGATGCTAGCATTCCATTTTCCATAGGAATTCATCTGTCACAACAGACCAAGTCAAAAGAATTAGTGTAATATTTGAAACAGTGATCCAAGAACAACTGAATGTGAGACAACATTTACTTAATGACCTGAAAATACTGTAATTTTAAACTGCATTACTGTAAAATTTTACTTAGAAATCTTATAAATATTTCAATTGTTTTAAGTATAAGGACCAAGGCACAGATACCAAATGGCAGTACCGTGGTACTGCAAACTCAGGAGTTACTCCATAACAAGTTACATTTTTAAAATAAGTGTTCTCTCCATGCTTGTAGTTAATACTGAAACAGAAAGCATAAAATAAGTATTTTAAATAATCTCCCTATTGAAAATCAATAATTTGTTCACTTATTATGAGCACAGTATGTGACATAAAAATAGAATAAAATTTGCATTACATTTTCTTCAAGGACTCTTTAAGGAGGCACAAACAGTGCAGAACCATTTTCTCCCCTATGTCTTTTGTGAAAAACATGAAAGCTGTAAGTCTTTCAAAACCATGTCTGTATGCCAACTGCATACATTTTGTATTTATTTTTACTGTGACGGTGTAGGAAACAGCGGTGTGGTGGGCAATAAGTGCAGTATGTGGAAATAAGCAGTAGAAGCTCTGTAACTGGGGAGATTAAACTGTAATTGCTACTTTTATCTTTTTCATTCTTTATTATAATATTTTGATCCTATTTAATGTTCTACAAAAGGGGTTATATAGGATTATTGTCAGCCTTTGAAAAGTCCGTTTAGGGCCTATAATTAAGAAGATGGAGGGGTGGCCACCACTGAAAAAGTGACTTTCTTGATATTTTAGTTTTTGTATTGTGTTTAACCTTTTCAAATGCTAAATGCTATTTTGACTAGCACTATAAATTACATACAGCTTGACTTTGCTCAGAAGGAATGAATTAAAAAATTTGGATTCATTTTGGTTTAGAAGTTTTGTAATCAAAACATGTATTAATGAAAAAACCCAAATTATTTCTTTTATCAAATGACAGAAGTAGCTTCAATTAATTTTGGGGAAAGTGTATTTCATAAAAGGACCTTTCAATACTTAAAAATCCTTTCAATACTTAAAGGGGGCTAAGAAAGATGGGGACAGACTTTTTAGTAGGGCCTGTAGTGATAACACAACCGGTAATGGTTTTAAACTAAAAGAGTGTAGATCCAGACTAGATATAAAGAAGAAATTTTTTACAATGGAGTTGATGAAACGCTGGAACAGGTTGCCCAGAGAGGTGGTAGATGCCCCATCCCTGGAAACATTCGTCAGGTTGGACGAGGCTCTGAGCAACCCGATCTAGTTGAAAATGTCCCTGCTTATTGAGGGGGGTTGAACTAGATGGCCTTTAAAGGTCCCTTCTAACCCAATCTGTTCTGGGATTCTATGACCATATTACAAAAAGGTTCTGTTCCTTCACTGCTTCTTTTCTACACTCCACTGTTAAAATGGGGCTGAACTTCTTCTACAAGCCTGGTTATAGGGAGCTATCAACTTCTGATTGGAAAACTGTATCACTGGATTAACAAGGCACCGTCTTCTGGTTAATAAACAGAGGCTTTCAGCAATACTTTCCATACAAAGGCCTTTTGTTGTATCAAAGAAAAATGTCACTTGTTGTGTCAATTTGGGGAACAAATTTATTCCCAGATTAACTTTACTAACAAGAAAGAAGCAGTGAATTTTGCAAAGTATTTTGTACACACTTCCCTGCTTCATAGCCTTTTCTTGTTTTCTGATGTATAATTTATCATTTTAAAAAGTTAGTGAATTGTTATTTTTGAAAATAATTTTTCACCCTGATTATCCACTGTCTTAGATTTTGGATGATCATGCACAGACTGCTCACAGTTTATAACCTACCAAACTATGAAAGTATTTTCCACCCAATTTGCAGATATGTAAATGAACTTAGATAGCAGAAGGCAAAGGAAAACTAGATCTCACTGTCAAATACCCTTTCCTTCGGGAAGGAAAAAAAAAAAAAAGATATGAAGGCCATGCAGAAAGACCCAAGCAAAACCAACCCCCCCAAACATAAACGAACCCAAAAAAAAAAGGCAAAGAGTAACTCTACCTCACTGCTTTATTTGAAGCCTTATATGAGTAGAAAGAAAATGCCAATTAGTGTTTATTGATTTTTTTTCCACTCTCTGGAAGAAAACATTGACTTTGACAAAATCACTAGTGTCTACTCCAACATGACAAGATTTTTTAATGTGCTGGTACTGTATACTCGTGGAACTTTAGGCTGTCAGATAAGTTATTAATTTTCCTAACTTCAGTTGCACTGAATAATAGTCTATATTGACAGAAACCCATGGAATTCAGCCTTTACAGCAGTCTTTTGTAAGACTTGTTATAGGGAATAACATCTATAATGGCTCTTGCTTTGGCTATGAGGAAGAACTATATAACCATTTTATGTTTGTTGACTTTTGCCTACAGCAGTATAGATTTCAGAAAGCTTCAGAGGTGACTAGAGATTTAGGAACCCCGAGTTAAAACTAAAAAAATACGAACACCATGTAAGGCATCTATGGAGACACTGAATATTGAGACTTCAACAGTTCTTTTAAAACCAGATTGTATTGAAGGAGTTTGTGTTGACAATCTGTGGTGAGTTTACACTTTGCTAATTAGCAATACAAAAACTGCGTGCACCTCCCCATGAAGGGGGGGAAAAGGAGATGCATAGCAGCATCTCATCTTGAATCAGCTCAGTGTTTTACTAGTCAATCTGTCCAGAACGAAAGAACATCAAATACAATCCCCAGACACGTGGATTGTATTACGGATGGAATAAGAAGCCTTAACTCTGTAGTTCCTGGCTTTTGTTGGATTATTTTTACACAGCTTTTGTATTTAGGGAGGATTATGGCACACATGGTCAATAAGATCACACTGTCTTTTTAGACCCCTATAATACTTCAAGGTGCAATGAAATGAGTGAAATATGGAGACAAAAGCCAGTCTGAGCCTCATGGCTTTTGGAGTTTTAAATGAAAACTTGTTGCAAATTTTAACAAGGTTATTTCCATAATTTTTAACATTAACAGGGAAAAAATTGTAGAAGAGAATGAAGAAGACCGCAAACTGAAAGGATCTGGTCTGATTATAGTGACAATTACTCTCCATTTCATCCATGGTGATCATAGGAGACCCTTTAAAGCTATTATGATTTTGGTTGAAGTGCATGGGACACTGCTACTTAATTTCCATGCTATCTTAATGTAACTGTTATGATTCCTCCATCAAAAGCATAATCATACGTTCTACAGTTGTCATAGTGTATTGTGCCAATAAATACTACTAAGGAAATTCTTCATGCACAGCTCATTGACATAATAGACTATAATGTTTTTTTTAGTGCTGCTATGGTCTACTGTATCAATGCCTACTGAGGGAGACTTTAAAGCACTCATCCAAGCACAGAGGGTAACTATACATAATAAAAATCTTTACGAAGCTTTTGGAAATAAGCAATTATTCTGCACTGCACTGTTCATTTTATTTATTAGTGCCAAAATCATTAGCATACACAAGGGACAGATGTGGTATTCAAATTTTCCCTTAAAGATTGAACTAACTTCACTTCCACAGGCTTCAAGAACCTTCAAGAAAGTATTTTTTTGTGTGTGTTGTCTTTCATTTTTCCTCATGTCAAAGTGCAAAAAAACGACAAAGGTAAAACTTAACTGTCTCTCATTTAATGATCGCATGCTTCTCTATAATTTTGTAAGAAAAGGTCATAATTGCTTCATCTTCCTGTCTGGAAGCTATGCCTCCAATCTGAAACTCTTGTTTAATTTTTTTTTCTTTATGAAATGGACAGAGAGAAGTACCTCCAGAGAACAATTTGGAAGAACATTCATAGGCTAGGCACCTAAAATGAATGGGATGAATGACTTGCTGAAGAATTTAGCCTAGATTTCTAGCAAATACATACCAGAGAAAATATATTTCAGTCTTTAGTAGAAAATACAGACTATATTTTCAGAATTTCAACTAAACCAGATGAAAAGCAATTAATTTAGGACAACAGAAAGGACCTTGCACACTAAATAGGGTGCAGTGCTGCATAACTACGGCTTTCTGATATGAGTACCAGAAGCGATTCAACAGGAAGTTCAAGAAATCATGCAGCTGTCACTAATACATTAACTTTGCGACAGACCTGTGAGAAAACTTTAACTACCCTCCAAACATGTACTACAGTATGCTCTAGATCCTCAGAAAACTCATTTTTCCTCTTTTTTATAGAATATGGTGGTGGGTTGACTTTGGCTGGTTGCCAGGTAGCCACCAAGCCACTTTTTCACTCCCTCTCCATCAACAGGATAGGGGAAGAAAATACAATGGAAAGCTCATGAGTTGAGATAAGGACAGGGAGATCACTCAAAAATTACTGTCATGGGCAAAACAGACTCAGTTGGGGGAAATTAATTTATTACTAATTAAACAGAATAGGATAATAAGAAATAAGAACAAATCTAAAAACATTTTCCCCTCTTACTTCTTCCTCCTTCCCAGGTTCAGCTTCACTCCCGACTCTTCTACTTCGTCCCCATGAGCAGTACAGGTGGATGGTGAATGGGGATTGTGGTCAGTCCATAATGTTTTGTTTCTGCCACTCCTGCCTCCTCACACTCTTCCCTGGCTCCACTGTTGGGTGCCTCGCACAGGATGCAATCCTTCATGAACTTCTCTAATATGGTTCCTTCCCACAAGCTGCAGTTCTTTCACAACTACTCCAGCATAGGTCCTTTCCATGCTGGTGCAGTACTTCAGGAATGGACTGCTCCAGTGTGGATTCCCCACAGGCCACAGTTTCTGCTAGGAGCCTGCTCCAGTGTGGGTTCTCCATAGGCTGCAGCTTCCTTCTAGACACATCTACCTGCTCTGGTGTGGGATCATCCATGGGCTGCAGTGTGGATATCTGCTCCGACGTGGTCCTCCGTGGGCTGCAGAGGGACAACCTGCTTCACCATGGGCTTCTTCAGGGGCTGCAGGGGAATCTCTGCTCTGGCACCTGGAGTGCCTCCTCACTCTCCTTTGTCACTGACCTTGGTGTCTGCAGAGTTGCTTCTCTCTCATTGTCTCACTCCTTTCTGACTGCTGTTGCACAGCATTTTTTGCCCTTTCTTAAATATGTTGTCACAGATGTGTTACCAACATTGCTGGCTGGCTCCGCTTTGGCTAGCTTTGGGTCCATCTTGGAGCAAGGTGAAACTGGCTCTGCCCAACATGGAGGAAGCTTCTGAGGCATACAGAAACCACCCCTGCAGCACCCTTCACCCCCCATTCCCCTGCTACCAAAACCTTGCCATGTAAATCCAATACAAATATAAAACAGCTTTTTAAAAGGATCATGCATCTTTTCCTTTTCCTTTTTTCTTTTCCTTTTTTCTTTTCCTTTTCCTTTTTTCCCTTATCCTTTTCCTTTTCTCTTTTGCCTTTTTTCCCCCATCTCCTTCTCCTTCTCTGTCTCCTTCTTTCTCCTCCTTCTCCTTCTCCTTCTCTGTCTCCTCCTCCTTTCTTCCTTCTCTTTTTATCTTTTTCCTTTCATGTTTTTAACCCTAAGCAACTGGAATACAGTCAATGGTGACATGAAATTGCCTAATTATGACAAGACTAAAAAATCAGTTATGGCTTTGGTTTTTTTGGTTGGCTGTGCAATTTATTCAGGTTGTTTCTGCATTTCACTAGGGCTCTGGCCTGCATGATACAAACTAAAAGTTTGGAACTTGACACTTAGTAGCCACAAACATTGGTGTGATGGATCTTTGGAACTGTCCTCACTGGTAAAATTTGAGTCCTAAAGCATTCACCAAATGTAAATGAAAAAGGGTGCAAACTTTGCCAAAGTAATAGTACAAGTTGAAGCAAGTATTAATAGGAAATATTTACTTCATTTGTAATGGACTGAGAAATTTCTCTCCTAGGCCTAATGTCTAACATGTCCAAACCTGAAAAAGGACCAGTAAGAAAAATTTGGACAATTTCTTAACTATTTTGTTACAAAAAGAGGCCCTGATGAACGCAAAATAATTCAACACACATTTGTATGGCCCATTTTGGAGCAAAGGTCAAGCATTAGATTGATTTATGATTAACCGAGCTTTGTGGTTATGCAATCCTTCAGAACTGTACTCAAGTTATCTAGCACTCTTAACTAATTTGAAGTTGTCTATCAGAAATTAATAACATACAAGAAAATGAAATATAAGACTAGAAAATATTGAGGCTGTAACATAAGTAACAACAATATCCCTGTTTTAAAAACTCATGAAGATGTGCTTTTCATCTTCTTTACTGAAAACATGGTCTGGTCATGGACTGCTTTGTCACAGTCTCCAATTACAGCATCTCGGATTTTAGCCCTGTTTTTTTCATGGCAAATCACTGTGCCATTCTAGATCTTATTCTTCTTTAAAAAATTTAGTGATGATGTGAACCTCTATTCTATACTGATTTGTGTTTCTAAATAATGCTTTAAGAGTGGGATTCCTTTCATCTATGTTTAGGTATGAACCTAATCTTTGGTTCCAGTTACTGTCAGAGGGGACACATAGCCATTTTTAGGGATAGATTCACCTGACCTCTTTAAAATATATTTTAAAATCATGCTCAAAGTATTTATTTGTTTCTATTTATTTTAAAATAAGTCTATTAAATTATTACATTGGAATTGGGCTGATCACGTGATTCCTTACTGCATGAATTTCCCGGAGTTTTGCTAATATCTGCACAGGTGCTTTGTAAATTATCTATCTCATATGGAGAGCAAGTATATAAGCTGTGCATGTGGACACCTGAACCTAACTCTCTTAAACACTTGCTGAATGGAGCTGTACTGTGAACTGCATTTTTGGATGAGACGTGAACTGGTATTGGGCCTCTTTCACTTCTTGTTCCTTGGTTCCTGTGAAAGGGAGCTGACATATGTGGACTGTGCACAGCAATGCTCTCTATAGACACAACTAAGGAGAATGTCACATAAAGAATTCAGACTCTGATGTACTTCTCAGTTTCCGTAGCATGTGGGGTACTTATACCAGATTTGCATTTGCTACAGAAAATTTCATGTGAGAGAGGAGGAGTATTTAAATTAGGTCCATCTTTCCCAACAGAAAAGGTTTTTCTACCAATGACTTTCTGTTAGCGCTGTAGCTTCTGTCTCCTAGTGAAGTCCTCTTTAACGAAACAGGGATTTCCACTGATGTAGTATTTAGTCCAGTTAGAAACCAAAGTAAAGCTATATGGGTGCAAGCTTTATGGGTGCGTGTTTTAAACAAAGTAAATATACTATACATTGGTGCAAACATGCCTGTAGAAAAAATCCATAATGCAGACAAACCTTTTGACAATATTCTTTTCTTGACCATTTGCCCTATAAAGGTAGTGCTCTAAACAAGCCCTGTGGCTCAATAACCATACTCTCAGGGAGTAGTGATAGTTGAGTACTCGAGTCAATATTCCAGCTTCTGTGCAAGGTTAGATATATATGGATTGTCTTCATACACAATGTATTATTTTAGATCCAGTAAAATGTACAGCAATCAGCATATACATGCACAGCATACAAAAGATCCAGACTACTTCAAAGTCTGGGAAAAAAGTTCTAGCTAGTCAAACTAAAATTTGAAATAGAAATATACTTTTGGCAAAGCTTTTTGCTGACAAATGAATCTGAATGAAAATAACAACCATTTGTAAATACGTAATATAAATTTGTAATATATAATAAATCATATTGTTATATTTCATAAGTCATGATTTATTTGTAGTATATTGCATGTAATAATATTATAATATTTTATTAACATATTTTACTATAATTTGTATCATATCTATTATATTTAAATTACTGCATAATGTATATTAGATAAAATTTCTTTGGAGATGTCAGTTAGCTGATAGCATAGGTAGTGTTTTTGTTATGGAGGTGCACAGAACACTAGTCACTATTTCTCAGTGACGAAATGAACATATTAAAGATTAATAACAGCTGCCAAGATGTTAAGTCCCCCTGTTTACCAGTATAGTACTCTTTCCCATAAAAAAAAAGAAATCTTCAGTAAATTCAATCAAAATATGAAACAAAAACATTGACCAAAGGTCTAACCACATAACTGCTGTATACAGCACACTGAAGTAAAACAGAGGTGGATCAGAGTTTATCAGCCAAACTCTGAAGAGTGAAATTCAGAGCATCATCTGGAAACTCCTGTAACTGAGAATTAGAATTCATTCACTGAGGCTGATCTCTATGCTGTTATGTTTATCTATTACAGCTCCCAAATTATTTAAAAGTTTGCTGTCATGGTTTGCCTTGGACTGGCACTGAGACAAACAACAGATGCTCCCCCCACCTCTCACTCGAGAGGAGGAGGGAAAGAGGGAAAGAGACTTACAAATTTACCTCAGTGGCCAGTTTGGCCACATTGGGCATGTTGACAGTCTAGAGTACTAAGAGTACCATAAATGATCTAAAGAACTTCCTACTCTTTTTCTTGTTCTACCTGAAAATTTTTTCAGTCACTTTCCAATCTTGTTGCATGGGTCTGTTATGATTCTAACTTGCTTGAGGCTTTAGAGGTGTTCAGGAATAAGCTGATCTGCCCATCGCAGGTGATATGGAGACAGTGCAGAGGTTTACACACCAGTACTATTTGAACATGTCTGTTCTTTGCACTGAAGATGTTGAAATTTTCAGCTTTCACATGTAGCCTGAGGAGGAGCAGCTGCAACATCTTGGTGTCTTAAAGTGATAAGAGGCATTATGAACCTTATCTCCTATCTGAAAATCCAAGGCTGTCAAGAGTATTAGTAAGACCTCTGTAGCCAGTGAGCTAAAGGTGACCATACACTTCACAGAGATACATGTATGGCAGCACAGCTTTAGGCAAGGAGTTTCTTACCTTGGCAAGTATTTTCTCAATGAATCACATCTAGTTTTCACTGAGATTGTGCTCTGATTCATATATTGTGAGTGTACAGAAACTCTGGAATCTAAATATAATGAAAAAGTAAACATAGGCCCTGGATGACCTCAAGAAGGCTGATGGCATATGTAGTGCCCAATTGTCTATTATTTCCCTTAAAGTTGCACACAGATACTTACTGAGAGAGGCAGTTGTGATTTACTTGACAGCACTTTCTGTTCTTTTTCCCAGCAATATTCATCAGTCTAGATAAGATTTCATTAAGGGGGTTTTTTACATGAAAAAAAATGGTGAAACTTGAGAGAAGTCCAGCCCCAAATAATCATTATTTAGAACTGAAAGTGAATTGGAAGGTTAGGTTCTGGTCTTTCTTTCAAAATCAAGTAAAATATACAATGATTATGAATCTCTTAGACGATGAGTATATACTTTAGTCTCTGAACTGCAGAAGTATGCCAAAGAGAATGTATGAAAAAGCTGGATTTTATGATCCTAAGGTTTGACCATTTTCCTGAGAAATGAAAGAGACTCTGAAGACACTTAACTTTATGTGGTTCAACTTGGCCGTTCTGCTTCTCACTCCAGTCTAAACACAAAACTAGTGGCAAGTCTGTCTTGGATATATTGGTCTCTCTACCTCAGAAGAGAGGTCTCTTTGGTACACTGTTTAAAACTCTTGATTTTGTTCCAGTACTGAATTAACATTAAACTTGGAGACCTTAAACTTTTCCAAAAATGATTTGTTTTTTTTTAAAATCTGTTTATATGCTTAAATGTGAAACATTATGAGCCTTAAAATATCCCGCTCCCTATGTGTGAGCTGTCCTTAGTAGAATCATTGATTATGAAACACAGTTCCCTGAGATCCCTCTGGAGGTAAGTAATAGGGATCTGGGAAATAGGCCACCTCTGCTGATAGTTCCTATTTCTTTGTCAGGACTTATCACACAGGGAAATACGATATGAAGGAACTTTCCTGGTTGCAAACTTAATATTTTCTTATCGTGCTCAAAGTGGACTCTGAAACAAGAACTGACAAACGAAGAGATGAACCAGATTGAGAACCTCACCAGCATCTAAGAGAGAAATGTGTCAATAAGTTATGATGTGTGCTCCTATTATTAACTTAGGACCCTGATTTTAGTTTCTATTCCTTCTTGTAGGGAAAGACAGATGAGAAATGTTCACAGGAAGTTCTCATCACAGTAGTGTTTTCTAATGTCTACAAATCTCTGGATAAATGGTCTGGGAATCTTAATTTCTGAGACAGAACTGCCTGCTAGTCCTGTTTATTTTATTTAAATTTACATGAAATTACTTTCTTACACAACTCTAAATATCATTTCAAAGCAATAGGTTCCAAAGCACCAAGACTGTGTTCTATTCCGTTACATGCATGCATGAACATGCACAAGCATAGTTGTACAGAAACACGCTTCTTTCTACTGCATAAAGTCTTGCATAGTGATATGATTTTTTTACATGCTTAAAAATAAATTATGCAGTGATAGGGACATCAGAGTTATACAGAAATGTAGAAGCCCCCTCCTTGCTTCTGCTTGCTCGCTCTTAGTTTCACATGACTAAACTGATTGGCATTGATATTTTTAATGGCTGCCTCTGAAAGCTAAGATGGGATTAATCAAAGTTAGAATCTTTCAAATCTGAGGTCTTACAAAGAGGTCACCAATAGTCTATTCTATGAGATTTGATGACACCAAACCTCTGCAACTTTACTTCTAGGAAATTGTCGACAGACACTGTAAAGACAATATACAATCCATTTAAAGTTTACAGACAGATTGATATAAATGAAATCTATGGCATCCATGTGTAACTGAGTCTGACTCCTGCACTGCTAAATTTATAAGACTTAAGAGGCTAAGCTCTGCTAGGAGGATTGATTGATAAGATTAGAATTGTCTGTGGCTTTTGGATCTATCAGGGTAACGAGTATAAAAAGTGAGGACACAAAGCTCTTTATAGAAGTTTTTAAGTAGTAAGACAGTCAAAAACATAGGGATCATGTTTATTTCTACCAAGGACATATTACATAACCATTGATATTTCCTAAAAACAATGTAAATACTGTAGACTCTAATTCTAGCCCAGATGCTTCATCCAGCATCTTCACATAGCTCTCACTGCCACTAATTTTAATGTGTTTCAGTAGTTATTAATTCTTAATATTTTATTAATTTTTATTGCCTCTATAAACATCTAGTCAATCAAACAGATAACAGAAAACAGTCGCTATTATAAAAGAACATCTTCATGACAATGAAAATGTCATACGAAAACCACAGATGAATGAAATGGTAAAATGGCACTTATGGTGAAAGGATGACTCAATTATAAAACAATGTTCACTCAATAGCTTGAGGATGGAATAGAATAGAATAGAATAGAATAGAATAGAATAGAATAGAATAGAATAGAAGTAGAAATTACTAGATTATAGATATTATTAAAACCAATAATGATTTAACTGTCACAAAAGCTCTTGTGAGATGAAAAAGGGTCATAGTCCATATCTTACAGATGGAGAAAATGATGCACAGTAATTTTATACGCATCCATCTTGATCTACCAAAACTGTGGTTTGATTTCAGAGTTGATGAACACCTACAGCTCTAAGTGAAGTTAATCATGAAACACAGAGTAGTATCTGGAAGTACTAAGAACACATTTTTTTCAATCAAGATTGAAAGGGTGATTTTCACTTTTATTTTAATATGTTTAAACTATTCTTCATCCATTTCTACATTTCCAAGATTAGATCTTGGTTTTTGTAGTGAAAGATGCTTTTTGTCATATTATGTTTCGTATTTTATAGTTTCCACTATACTGCCTGGAAGGAACATTCAGCCTGAAAGTCTTTATTTAGTCTTTTGTCAGTCTCTCACTAACAACTTGCTTTTTATGTCTTCCTTTCTATTATGATTAATAGTTTACATTTGTATTTGGAATGCTTCAAGCTACAGTCGTGGCAATCCCTTTCACAATTTCCTTCTATGTCTTCTGACACTACATGAATATTTGTGTTTGATCATTTTTTCTTATGGGTATGCAGTGAAGATAGTATGTAGGTGTAGTTTTTCAGTATATTTTATAGTAAATGCTTTACTTCTTTCAGGGGTACAGAAGCCTCTGCCTACATAGTACAATGTGCTGGACCCAATGATTCGAAATACTCAGGAAAAAAAAAATTAAAAATTGGGATTCTCCTTTTCACAGGCTTTTTTATAGAACTAGATCTATCACATGAATATTATGACTGATCTAATCTAATTGGCCCATCAATCACTAGGCCACCCTTTAACACCAAAAACAAATAAATTTTTTTATCAATACGTAATCTTTCAGAGCTAAGACTTCTTAATGTAAAACAAGGGTTCTGAAGAACTGAGGAACTGGAATGAAGATAACAATGGATATCAAGACGGTACATAAGCATAACTCGCATATGGCTCCTGTTTCAGATTTTTTTGGTGTAGCTTGCTGACACTAAAATGTGACCAAATGGTAACAGTTAAAATATATAAAATATTTCTTCTCTTCATGAAGAACTTTTAAAAAATGAACAAAACTAAAAAAAAATAAATAATATTTGTAAAGTAACAATAACCTTAGGAAAAGGATTTAAAAACATAAACAGTAGCTTAGAAAAGTCCGTTGTACCAAATACCACACAGAACAGTATCAGTGACTGTAGTTTTATGGTGTCCGTGAAACATAATACACCTTGAGAACATCCTTAATGGGATGAGTGACTCCTCCTCTGGACTTCCAAATAGAAATCTTAGTGTAGTACAAAATTCTTTTTGCCCTGCATGCTGATATCTCTATTTCTAAGAACATAGCTGTGACCAGGCTTTGTAAAGCATTTAGAGACTAAATTTAACTTAAATTCCTTTTCCTAGTCAAAGGAGATAGAGAAGTCTTTTGAAGAGATTTCTGAAGAGCAATACAGAGGGCCTTAGAAAGAGGCTGATTGAGGATTTACTGGGAACCAGGAAATAGATTTGAGTTAGCACAATGCTAGGTGCAAGTTAAGTAATCTAATATGGTCCTTTCCTAAAGTTACTGAGTAACACATACAGAGTTCTTTCTTTATGAGATTTCAGAATTTCTAATAAATAACATGAAAAAATAAATCTTGTTAATCCTAGGATAAGGAACTCCGAAGGTTTATCATTACAATTGGAAAAAGGAGTTGGATAAACAAAGTGGAGCACATGTAAATTCTGTGTAAAGTATCCTCTTAGGGGCCTAATGTATCTCACCTAACCAACTTGCACCTGCTCTGTTGTTGTCTACTTATAGACACATGAATAATTCATCCTGTTATAATGACTATTTATAAATTTTCTGTAGAGTTAATTTCAGGACAAATTGTATTGTAAAGTGTTTTAGTAGTGGTAAATGAGTCTTGTCTTGCTCTATGCTGACTAGTAACATATGTCAGTATGTGGAAACTTCGATGAAGCTTTTTAATCTTGCTTTCATCTGTTGTAAATTATTGTGGTGGGTTAGCCTTGGCCAGCAATCCCACCCAACTGCTCACTCACTCCCCCTCCTCAACAGAACAGTGGAAAATAATAGGAATGGTAAAGGTTACGGGTCAAGACAGAAAGGGAGATGACTCACCAATTACTGTCAGGGGCAGAACACCTTGGGGAAAATGAATTTAATTTATTGCCAGTTAAAAATAGAGTTGCATGGTGAGAAACAAAGACAAAAATTAAAACAATACTTCCTACTCTCACCTTTCCAGGAGCAATTTCACTCCTTCATTCTTAACTCCTCTGTCCCCCAAGCCTCCTCAACCTGAGGCTCCATGAGCAGGTCAATGGGATGGGAAACGGCTGTTGGCCTCAGCCTGTAAAAGTTCCTTTATGCTGCTCCTTCCTCCTCACACCTTTCCTCTGCTCCAGACTGGGCTCTCCACAGGCTGCAGCTTCATTTAGGTAATATCTGCCTGCTCTGATGTGGGGTCCTCCACGGACTGCAGTGTGGATATCTGCTCAACTGTGGTCCTCCATGGCCTGCGTGGGGACGACCTGCATCACCATGGGCTGCAGGGGAACCTCTGCTCCAGCCCTTGGAGCACCTCCTCTTCCTCCTCCTTCTCTCACCTTGCCATCTCCAGGGCTACTTTCCCACTCTTTCTTCCTCTCTCCTCACTGCCTGTGTAGCATTTTGCCCCTTCTTAAGTATCTTTTCCAGAGGTGCCACCATCTTGGCTGAGGCACTCAGCTGTGTCCTGCAGTGGGTCTGCTGGAGTTGACTAGAACCAACCTCTCTTCACAGAGGCCACCCCTGCAGTCCGTCCCCCAGCCAAAATGTTGTCATTTACTCCCAACACAGTTATCCAGAGAAACTGCTCAGATAATTTACTTATAATAATATAATAAACTCAAAGTTGTTGGGATTTTTCTGTTCTTTTCGTGAATTAGCAACAAGCAATAGATTGAGGTTTTCACTCATTGTGCTTTGCCATCTCCTGATGTCAAGTTTGTGGTAGGACAGTGCTCTAATGTCACAACTTTCTTTCCTTGAGCTAGGACTTGTGTAGTTATTTATAAAAGTTTTATGTTTTTACGTCATAAGATACTATTTCTTGTAAGTGATTAGAAGACTTAAGTTTTTACAACCCTAATATTCTTTTCTTCCTCTGAAGTTATGTTAGGAAAGCTAAGAATAATTAATATATATTGCATATAATAAAATCTGTCCTCGGTTGTTTATAGCTTTTACAAATTTGTATAGTTGGAAGAACAGAGAGCTCATGCAGTGTGCTTACCTGCCCAAAAGCCCAGTTGTATCAGTTGGACTAACAAAAATCTTACCTCCCTCTTATAAGTTCACATGGTTTCGATTTTTAGACCACTGTCATGGTATACGTTATATACTAATTCACTCTGCTTTATTTCGTTGACGTATTTTTGTATGGGGTGCAGGATGCACAAAACCCTTTTCTGGACCGCTTTCTCAGCATGGCACCAAACTGTGTGTGGTGAATGGACTAGCTCTAGCACTGCCCTGTACTGCCCAGTGCAAGCATAACTCACTGATCAGTATCCGATTCTGGCACAGATCTGCTTTCTGAGCTTGTTAAAGCATTCTCAATATCCATTATATGGTAATTTTCACTTAACAATAGAAAACATGTTTTGAATAGATAATGAAATTACAATTCTGAAGTAAATAAGCGCAACATTTTTCAGCTTCATTGAAGCAAGGTACTGTGAATGGATTTATCTCACCTTATGTGTATATCTAAAAGTTAGAATAAGATTCTTTATTTGCTAGAAATATTCCCTTAAAATATTCCTTACCCCTGCAGACCCATTATTTTTCTGCCCCAATCTGTGTTGCACTCTTCACCCCCCTGGTTTACAGAAAAATAAAAGCAACTGGATCGAAACTCTCTAAGTCAACAAATTGCCAACAACATACCTTGGAAATCATAAATAAAATTAATCATAAATATCATAAATAAGACAAAGTGACTGAATTTCAGCTTATTGTTTTAGTTCTACTTTATAGTCAAGAGAAAGTCATAGGCTTCCCTTAAAGGTGATTTATCTCATCTTGAGGTGTCTATTTTTCCTCAGTGGTATAAAGGGATCCAGCTTTGACTCAGACATGTAACTTTTAGACAACTGAAGCTGGATCAGATGAATCACATGCTACATAAACATAGATTTAAATATTGAAAATTAATCTGAGCTTCGCTACAGAAACAACACACCACTTACTCATCCTTAATTCTTTTTGAAATTGATTTGTAAGATCTATTAAAAATCCCACAATAATTAAAATTTTCAGGTGTTGGAAAACCCTATTTCATGAGTCATTAATTATTGTAAATTCCTAAGCCCTCTTTGACTCTCAGTGTTTTTACTTTCTTTGTGAATGTGAAGGGTTTTTTCTTCTGTCACCTGATACTAATAAGTGGACTTTGCATGGATCACAGGTTATCTGCTCTCTAACTTTTCTTTACTACTCTTGTCCTACATGCTGGACCCTCCAGTTCAGCTGGTTTATGGTGCTCAATTTCTTATAAGAACAGCATCCTGTAAAGAAAGGAGGAGATGGTTCTCTCTCTGCTCGGAAATTTGCATGTGAACGCTAGCTACAAGGCAAGTAAATGCACATTCACCATGAGCACAGTTCATGGAGTGATGAGGACACAAAGAGCCTCAGAGGGAATGATTGTTTCACAACAAGGGGCTCATGCATTTCAAATTGCTCAGCACCTGGACTTGAAATGAGTCCATGCTCCTGTTGCTTAATACTGTTGCACAGTAGTTTTGGCAACAAGACTGACAGCTTGAAGGGTTATTCTCAAAATCATACAGCATGTTAAATTCTGGTAATGTATTTTTTTCCCTTCCCTGGCAACATTACAAGAAAAAATTGGCTGGATCTTTATAGATGTACATCTGGCTGAATGGCAAAGCCTGGTTATCAATTTTAGCATTATTAATTTATTATTTCTTGGGTTTTGCACTTTACTTAGCTGGCATAAAAGTTTGGATCCCATTTTTGACTTAAGAAATCAACTTTTTTCCCACCTGAGAGACAATGCATGTGCTCACGATTTTCAGACATTGTCTCGATTCACTTTTAACTGCTTTGGTGGCATTGAGACAAGAAAATCTGTACAATTATGAAAGCTGATAGCTACCTGCAAAGCCAGATGCTCTCTGCATGAATGTCCATAGAAGATCAGACTGAGTGTCTGTTTAGACGAGTACCTCTTCATTGGAAATGATTTGTCATGGATATATGGGGAAAGAATAAGAAAGTAGGCAAATGCAGTATTGTTCTGCCCTCATATTCTGTCCTGTCTTTAACTTGAGGCCTTTCCTAACCATTTGACACTGCAGAAGAATGGGGAAAAGTTTTAGGGTGAATCAGATGGGTGTGGTGTTAACCAAGAGAGAGTTCCAGCAGAAAGTCTGTCCGTGAATTCTTGCTTGGAACTGCCATACTACTACACTTGCCATGTTTTTACACTTCTGTGTAGGCAGCCACCATTGATTCCTTTCAGAAACAGGTTGCTGGACAAAGTGGACAGTTAGTCTGGCTGGTAAGGAACTTTTTAAAAATATAAAAAAAAATAATAGAAACACAGAACCATAGAACGTTGCAGGCTGGAAGATACTTCAGGAAATCTCTAGTTCAACATCAAACCAGCTTCAGCTACAAGATTAGACCAGGTTGCTTAAGTCTTTATCCAATTGTGCATTAACCTCCAAGGATGGAGACTGCACAGTCTCTCTGGGAAACTGTTGTACTGCTTGACTGTCCTCGTAGTAAAAAGGTTTCTTCTTATAACCAGCATGTTGTACTTAATTTATGTGTTACTTAACACATGGCCAACCTGAAAGGAATTCTTCCTATGACTTTGCATTTGTCCTTGTTGATTTTCATAAGGTTGGCCCATACTTTCAGCCTGTGCCTAGTCCCGCTGTACAGCAGTCCTGCCCTTGAGCATATTGACTGGTCCCTCACAACTTGATGACACCTGCAAACTCTATGAGAACACACTCTTTCTCCTCTAGGCTGCTGATAAAGATGTTAAACAGAACAGATTGGAGGAGAGACCCATGCGGTACTCTGCTTGTTACCAGCCTCCAGGTAGAGTATAACAAATTAACTGCAATGAGAAATGGCCACATGCATAGGCCAAAGATGTCAATTCTACAGGCTTGCCATGCCTTTTGGTGATCAAACATTTGGAAAAAATTCAAAAGGAAAAATAGGGTGAGACAATGTTTGCGCCATGGCATTATACACCAAATTCACAACTTCTGTATTATCTTTATTCTTTCCTGTACGTAGACAAACCTATCATATTTATTTCACTTAGGGGATTTATATAACATCTTCTTTTTTTTTTTTTTTTTTTTTTTTTGGTGTAAAAGAACAGAAAACGTGAAGATTAACAAAATCAATATTCTTCTTTATTTGAAGACCATTTGCTTCTAAGAATCTGGAATGTCTAATATATAACAAGCTGTGTTTTATTCAGTTGAGCATAAAACTGTGAGTAGCACTCTCATGCTGGTTTTGAGTATATCACATATTTTTTTAAAATTTGCACTATTACTTTAATGAAAGAAATACTAAAAGTTATGTATTTGTGAAAGACACAAGATACATGCTTAAAAATCATAAAAATAGAAGATACTGTTTACTATTTATTGTTGTTACTATTTATTATTTATTTATTATAAACTGCATGCAGATCAGAAAAGTGCCTCAGCATTTTTTCAGTATTTTGTATTAAATTATTAATGTATTTTCTTTCAAGAAGCTACATATTTCAAAAAGTCTGTACTTTGTGGAATTACAATTTTTTTTTAACAGGCAGAAAGCTGAAAGTATTTCAACACTCTTATCTCAAGTTATGATTAGAACAGAAACAAAATAATGTTATTGAGATATAAAAGTCTTTGATATCTCTCTTTGTCGTTATTTAGGATAGGAGAGTCCTGTTTTTCTCAGTGCCTGTGCTAGTTGAACAGTACTTTTGCCAGATTCTTGATAGCTACCTGGGCTTTGGTCTTTCAGTTTTGAGGTCAGAGCATTAACACATTTGCATTATAAAAAGAAAGAAAACTTGTTGGGAATCCCAATATATATTTCATCTGGTTTAAAGCCTTAATCCTGGATTCTGAGTGCTGTGTGGTTTTAAGAGTATTAGTACAGATTTATATAAAATGGCTTGATACTGCATGTGCAAGCACTTTCCACTGACATCAGAAAGTTAAATAAAAAAAATAAACCTAGATCAGGGTTAATAGGGTCTAACTGCTGGAGCCCTGGGAAGACCAGATGGTTGTGTGAAAAATGATGGTTGTGCTATTGTTCTGGAAGATAGCTTTTCAATCAAGAATCTTTTATCTCTATTTTTCATAAAAAGAATACAAAAAGAATCTGTTTTAAAAGTTTTGGTTTGTTGGGTTTTTTTTCAAACTTTCCAAAGCAGTCAATTCACCCTGAACACCAACCACACTTTTACTTTTGTCCTTAGAGCCTACTTCTGCTACATGCTTGTTTCAGGGCAGATGGGAATAGTTGGCACAGCAACTGGCCAAAATTCAGATGCTCTATTTTGTGTAATAAAACCTACATAATGATATTTCTATATTTGGTTTTGAACCAAATCATGCAGAAACAAAATTTGTTAAATTTCCCATGAACAGAAATTCTGAAGAAGAAAAAGAGGCATTTTCCCCTATTGCGCTCTGTTCCCATCAAGTAAAATAAATGCAGTGGAACCTGCAGCTGCTAAGCAAAAATCACGTTCTTGAGGGGATCAAGAGAATGGGGAACAAGTTGGCTCAGGAGTCAGGACATCTTAGAATCTTTGGCCAAAGGACAATTTGCCCGGTGGGGCTTTCTGTGGTCACATGCCATTGATCTCCAGCAGCTGCTAAAGTGGAATTAACATTCTTGTCAGGTTGACTGCCGATGCCTAGCCGTGTGAAATTGTCACGACTGTTAATTTCAACATTTCCATGCCAAGAAGACTGGAAAACTCAAGAGCCCAGACTTGATATAAAGCTCTCACAGCTACTAAGATCTTCCTGGAGAGCCAAAAGCCGAATGCTATTTAGAGGTGGAGCTCAGCAATTGGGATCAAAGAGTCTGAAAACCTTGCCACAACAACCTGCCCTGGAACTGTGGATGATGAGATTTTATTTGCAGGGGAAAAACACATTGTATCTAAAATATTATAGTCTTCAGAGCCTTGGATTCTCAGTCACTAGCAGAAGATAAGAATTCTGTCAGGTTTTTCTTATAATCCTGTTTTTGATTTGGTAGATTCTCCTTGAATTAAAGATCTTTAAAAGGAAATATTTTAGGTACAATGAAGAGGTGTTTCCTGATAAAGCTTCATCTTACTGAAAAATTTCTGAATGGATTTAATTTGTTCTTTCTTCAAATTAAAAGT
The DNA here is from genome assembly GCA_002844005.1 of Limosa lapponica baueri. Lineage (NCBI taxonomy): Eukaryota > Metazoa > Chordata > Aves > Charadriiformes > Scolopacidae > Limosa > Limosa lapponica. The sequence continues at coordinate 479,120 of KZ505842.1, forward strand.
TATAACAAAAAGGTAAGTCTTAGGAAAATACTGAGAACAAGCTGCCTGTTGGTGCTCAGGATGTTGGGATTATGACCCATTCTAAGAAAATAAAAGCTCATTGCTCAGTATTGTTGAAAAGCAAAACAAAACAAAAATCTCCTAACTCTTAGGAAATATTAACACTTGAATAAGGAATTAAACTAAGATCATGATTATGCCACTATTTCTATCTGTTGTCAACATCTTAAATAATCTGTAGTTCTTGTCTTTCCCTGCCAGGAGAGTTATAGAAGACTGTGAAAAGTTCCGAAAACAACAAAGATGATCAAAAGTATGGAGTGGATTTTAACAAAAGTTTTGGGCAAAGAAAAGCAAAGCTCTTTAGTTTACAAAATAAAAGATAGGGAAGGGAGGTGTAGTTTTTAGGGAAAAAGGTTAGGAAAAAATTTTTACACTGAAAGGGTTATTAAGCATTGGAATGGGATGCCCAGGGAAGTGGTTAAGGCACCATCCCTGGAGGTATTCAAAAGATGGGTTGACATAGTGCTTAGTGACATGGTTTAGTGATGAGGCTTTTTTTATCAGAGTCAGGTTGGTGGTTGGACTAGATGATCTTAAAGGTCCCTTCCAACCTGGACAATTCTATGATTCTAGTAAAGATGTATAAAATCCTAGATGTCACGGAAATGATAAAAAGGTGTTAAAAGCTCATTTTTTCCCCTGGGATAAGCAGAAAAGGGTAACAAGTCAAGCTAGATGAAGCTGGAGCCAAGGAGAAGTCACATAATGGATATTTAAGTCAGAACTTGTTTCCAGAGGATGCTGTGAATGCTCAAAGTTTCTGTGGGGTAATTAACGAGACTGAGTTTTAAAAGTAAAATCTACAGAGATTTTGTGAGGGTGCAGAGCAGGCTGACTGTTAGGGTGCTGGGAGCCATAGGGACTCTCCACAGGGTCCATCAGCAACAGAGCATGGCAGCCTGGGGCTGTCCCACAGCCCCAGCCAGGAGCAGGGCAGCTGGGAGGACACCTGGGCAGCCTCAGCCCTGGGCACCAGGCACCTCCCTGGGGACAGGGACAGGCAAGGCTGGGACAGGACATGGGACCACAGGTGGACCTGGCTTGCAAGGGGCCCGTGGTTGGGCAGGGCAGAGCCTTCGGCAGCTGGAGAGTGGCCCTGCTGCAGTGTTGCTGGAGCAGGGGCTGATAGCCCTGGGAGGCTAAAATGGGATCCTGGGCTGTGGGCATACCACTGGTGGAGGTTGGGCAGAGAGTGAAGCCTGTGAGTGCCCCCAGAATTCTGATAGGTTACCAAACACTTTCAGAAAAGTGCCCAGATCTGTAAAAATCCAGAGACTGGAAACATTCCAGGAGTCTTCTTCAACATTCATTTTTGGCCAGTGCCATGATGTCTGCCTCATTTGGGGTCAGGACCTTTGTTCTGAACCAATGCAACCATATTTTATTCTTTTACACAAATTACACAAGAGTAGATAGATCTTTAAATTCAGATCTAAATTGGAATTCAAAAAAGAAAAATCTCTTTGGTAGCTTTGGGTTCATACATGTTTAACAGGAATCTCTTTTCGTTTGTGTTGAGTTACACTTAGCTCCTGTTGAGATACCCCTATCATATTTGGTCAGAGCACATTCACAATCTATGGATTAATGAATATTTAATTATTCCATGGTGTTTCTACAGTGTGGACTAAAATAACTGCTTTCTTTCCATCTATTTTATCTCTAGCTATTCCCATGCATCAGAGTTTCTATGACCGTAGTTACAATTAGCATCTGGAAGGCAGAAAGGATCAGTTCTGTAGCCATTTTAAGGTGTGGATCCCTGAAATGGACACTCTAGATCTCCACTCTGGAGTACTGCCCACAGCCAGTACTCAACAGTTGTTGCATATCCATTGGGCAATCATTTTGCACATTTGCTTAAGACACTGAAATACGTACATACCTTTCATACCTGAAAGATGGATCAGGCAAGATCATGTCCCTGAAGACATAGCAAAGCATTAAATACAGGTCTCCTGTATGCCTTAATTTCTGAACTGTAATGTAAAAGGAGTAAAAACCCATGCCATTGTGTTTTCTGAAGAAATGCTAGCAAGGCCGAAATCCTTCCAGAAAAGAGATTAAGAGCGTGATTTGGGGTTATTTTTACCACTATTCTTCATTTAAGAAAGACATTTTCAAAAGCTGTTCTTTCTTTTTTCTGTGTGCCACCTTGCAGGAAAAAAAAAAAAAAAAAGAAAAAAAAAAGGAACAAAAAAAAAGAAAAAAAAAGAAAAAAAAGAAAGAAATGTGTGCTCATGAAATCAATTTATTTTTACTGCTGAAAAAGACAATGGTATCTTGAATGCACATTGCTGATCTAAAAAAAAAGAATTATTTACTTTTAGGAACAGGCCCCAAAATTTTATATGAACTACCTACACAGACCCAAAGTGACATGATAATCCAAGCAACCATGAAACAAGATTTATCTTAAGTGAAATCCTCTAATATGCTGACCTAAACACTTGTAATGTAAGAATATTTCTTCATTTTTGGTCTACTCTCTGCTTAGCTTAGAAGCAAGCTAGAATTTTACAGATCTGTGATCATGGAGTGAGAACACATGCAGGAGATTTCACCAGGTCTCGTCTTTAGCACAAAGCCTTGTTACTGGAAAGACAATGATCTGAACTTTCAGATCTGAACTTCGATAATTTTGAAGCTTCATAGTTTCCTTAGCAGCAAACTGTTAAAATCACTATTGAGTTGTATATGTTACAGTTTCTTATGCATGACCTTTATGATCTTTTTATTTTTTTTATTTGTGGACTACATGATGTATAAAGCCTTTACTTACAGTAACCCATTTTCCCATATCTGTACTTTTTTAAAACATACATTTCACTAATATTGTCATTAAAAGCTCTCAGATAATTTGCCTCATGAGTCCAGCTTTTCTTTTTTTTTTTTAGTGAATGGTGAACAAGATCAACATATAGATCATAAACAATGGTGTTATTCAGTTTGAAGAAATATGGGATTTTAATTGCATTGTAGAGAAGAAATTTAGTATTTCCTGTCATCTGTTCGAAATATTTCATTCTATTGTTCTTCTGAAAGGTCAAATCTAGAATGTTACATCTGCAAGGACACCCATGACCCTTCTTGGCATAAAAGGTCTTGCAAGATGGAAGCAGGAAGACTGAAGAATGCTTCCCTGAGTATCCAAAATAGATTATTAAAAACTTATCCCAACAGCTGAGCTCCCTAAGGCATCAATGTTATGTACACATATACACAGAAGGTTTAGCATTTAAAAATATCAGGAAGCATTTCCAAATCAGCCCCCAATGACTCTTATAGCTTCTTTCCTTTGTTTGTTCCTGGTTTGTTGGATTTTATGGTTTGGAGTTGGGTAGGATTTGCCTTTAATTAATATTTCAACTTTTTAGAATTCCTCAGAAATAAAAGAAAGATGATTTATCTGAACAGTAATAGCCCTGGGAACTTTCTCTGATGAAAGAAACTATATCTATTTTATGCATATTTCATCTTTACAATCCCCTTGTTTGTGAATACTAATACTAATGACATTCCTTAGCTCTGGAGCTTAATGGGAAAAAAAGTAGCAGGGGGATTTCTTTAGGGAATTCCAATATTTAGCTACTTCCTTTTTCTTGAATAAGTTTCAAAACAATTGCACAACAAAATAAGAAAACTTTTCCTAAATGAAACAAAAAATAGTTAAAAGGGGAGCTTGGAAGCGACATAGCCTTTTCTTTTATGTTCACTAATCTCTGAGAATTGTACTTCAAGTTCCTCAACTCCACCTTTTCTCTGTAAATCTTGCTGTTGGTCAGACTGCATCTTTTCTCAAGTATCATGGCCATTCAATTCTCTGCAATGCAATTAAAACCCCATCTTTCTTCAAACTGATTAAATCTTGCAACATCTGTGAGGGAAGAAAAGAAGGTATAAACATTCTCTTTTCCTTTACACAGATGGGAGGCACAGACCAACAGAATGCAAAATACTCAAGTGGTTGCTAAATGCTAAGTCCTATTCAAATAAAAAATATGCTTTTTATGTTTTGCTGCTTTGAGCTCTAAAGGATTTGATTGAGATCACTGATGAAGACACTGTTAAGAGCCAGAAAAAAACACAAGTCTTTGGACTTCGAAGGCCAAAGTGGACCCCTACACGCATTTAAAAACACGCAAGACAGCAGTGAGATAAGCTGTAATTAAAGGGGGCAGAATATTTCTGGGGAAGAGTAGAGGAGTTTCTCATCACTTCAGGAACAAGATTTTCACAAGCACTTAGGCTGTAAATTTAGAAGGCCAGATTGATGTTTCAAGCAACATTAAAGACAGGTTATGAAAAAACACATGGAAATAAAATTGAAGCACTTGGCCCCATGAAAGTTACAGAAATTATGTCCTATAGATGTTTATAATTTTTCTTACCCTTAATTGCCTGTACTTTTTCACTGATACACATCTTATATTATTTTTTGGATTGATGAGAAGCATTGAACTCTTCTACATGCCTTTATACTTTGGTAATGAAATCCTTGGTGCCTTTGTGAGATCCATGCTCCTGATGTCATTGGAATATGTAAGAGACAATTGCTGCTGTCTACAAAAATTGTAAGCGCACACATTTCAGTAGCATTCTTTCTTGTTAAAGAAGAGAGAATTACTGTAGTGACACACCTCCATTTGTGTAACACAGCTGAGGTTATATGATTTGATGTAAGGCTTTGTCTATAATGTTTCTGCTTTTATCTGTACTTCATCCAGAAGCAGCTGGAGCAATAACTTTGTCATGCTAGGTCATTACAAAAGCAAAGTTTCCTCTGGTTTAGCTGTCTTAAATTTTGGGTTACAAATAAAAATTTTCCTTTAAATTACATTTTTTGCTCTCAGCACAATCCTGCTGCAGTTCAAACAATCTATATCAGATTTTTCTTTGATATTACATGTTTTCAGAAATTCTTCATACGTAGGTCTGTGTCCAGAATGAGGCTAAAAAACTCTGCTTTTTGATGTATATGGCTGTTCATTGTTCCAACAAAATAAAACATGTAGATCTGATTTAAATAGCAATATTGTAGTTTTCATTTAACTCTGGATATAACAAAGAGATCCATTATCTGTATCTCTGTCACAGAAGAATTGTCTCCTGCAGAGTGCATGTCTTGCTTGAACGTTTGTTAAGCTTCTGTTTCAAGATATTTTTCTATGTAAGTGATGGTTGTGTTTGCCACAGAGATGTAAAGTACATGAGAAATTAGATGGTATGTGTGTAAATTAAAGTTGCTTACACTCATAGAGAAAACAAGACCTTTCTTGAAAGAAATGGGGGTCTAACTTTTTCTTGATAAGGGTCATTATTAAAGGGAGAAACTGCTACATGGACAGTTCCTTTCCATTCAGGATTGCAAGACCCACTTTTCTTCTTGTTTGCTTTGATAAATCAGACCCCTGACAAATGCTTTGATGCTAAATAAATTTTTGCATGAAACAGTCTTTATTCTTAACATCTTTTGATAATATAAAACAGTTGAGATCAGTGAACAATCAGAATCATGCACTAGTCAGCTCAAGAATCCCCACCAAGCAGAATGCTAATTATGTTACAAAACTTGATTTTTAAATTGATTTATCATCGTGCCCCACAATATTTTGATTGAAGATTTTCCATTACTTGGAATTTAGAGGTCCACAGCATGTCATTTGAAATCTGTCTTTCCAGATAATCTTAAATGTAGTTCTTAATGGATACATTTGCACTGTCAAATAATTCAGTTCCCCTCATAACTGCCATATCTAGTCTCCTGATTGTACTGCATAGATATTATTTTAACTTCCTTTTGAAGAGAGCAAAATAGCTTCTGAAATGCTACCTGAAAGTGGTTCTGGGTATAGCTTCTTTGATAGTTTCCAAAAGGCTGAAGGGTTCAGACAATAGTAGGCTTGTTACCATGTGCTCTACACAATTCTCCAATACTTTCTGAATGTGCTCTTGATCCACGAGTTCCTGAACATACCGTGATGCCAGGGCATGCAGCACATTTCAAGCTATAAGAATACGTGTCTGACAGGCTGCAATAAAGCCTTCACTTCATTAGTTACATTTTCAACAGAAAAAAACCCAAAACCAAAACAAAAAAAAAAAAAAAAACCCAAAAAAACCCCCCAATAATTAAGTCTTTTGTTCAAAGAATCACCATGTGGGACTAAAAGCAAAGTCAGTGTCAAGCTATGCTTACTGTGGTTGCTTGCCACAGACTAACCTTGAAGAACTTGGATGTGAATCACCCTACAAAACTTGATCTGGAGACCAAAGGTAACTGCATGGGATAAATATATTAAGCAGCCAATATGTCCAGCCAGTGCGTAGGTATCAATGGAGTAGTAGGGAGAGTTCCCTTAGGACTAAATCTCAGTCCATTCCTGTGTCTATGATAATGATGTAAAAATATTTATTAGCAAGTTTTGCAGATGACAGGCTTTGGTGGGAAAATAAATGAGGAAAAGGGTAGGTTATTTCTGTGCAATTGGCATAATTTAGGTGAATGATCAGAGTGGGAGCCATTCACCAAGACTGACTATAGTCTAGTGTGGTTAATCTCTCCCTTTGAGATTAATTAGTCTCCTACTCTGAACCATTCTCTGGAGGCTACTATCTTACTATGTTTCTCTACTGACTACAAGGGACTCTAGGGAAATTAACCTTTATAGACAAAAATTAGCCTTTGGAAATACATTCCCCTTCCCTGGTCTGACAAATATCTACATATCTAGGATGTGAATAATGCATATGCTTGTAAAGCTTCTTGCAAAATACCGCTTGGGAAAAAAAAAAAAAAAAAGGACTCTGTTGGCTACTGTTGCACATAAAATATGCCTAAGTAAGTGAGAAGCGCAGCTACTCTTCAGTCTAAGGCATAATTGTGAAACTCTCTAAAAAGGGAAACCAACAGGGTGAATAAGAGCCAAGGAAAACTGTATCACAAGAAAATGCTGGTCATTGACGGTTCCTTACTACCTGTCCTTGAAAGAAGTCTGTTTGTGAGGTCCTAGAGCTGCATATAATTAGTGTTGCTTCAGTTTTTTGTGCCTATCATATAAGTAAAGCATGTCATCTAATACTACTCGGTCACAACCTGTATGAACTTTTTCACTATAACTATAGTGAAAATGAATAACTATATAACTATAGTGAAAATGAAACTATGACTATAATTTTGTCAGAGACCCTGTCTCTAACATAACAGACAGGCATTGTTTTTCCAGAAAAAAACAAGATCCATCACCTTTTGGATCTGTGGCTAATAGATGCAGTGTTCCCAGATTATTCCACAGAACACAGAACAAGTTTTGTCTTCTTTTGCATAGAACATCTTACAGGCATTTTAGAACTTACTTTTTTCCAAACAGACCTAAGACCATTAAACTGTGAATCTTTCTGAAAAAAGGCAATGTAGATTCCAACATACTTCCCCTCCAAAGACTGATTCTTTGCATTTGGTGTATGGAAGAGTCTTTTATCACTGATTTAAAAACCTTTGACAACAGGGAATTAAGGAGAAAGAAGTGACTAAAAACTACATAGGGTAATGTCAATGTCAAAATGTTAGGAAGCTAAGTCCTTTTTATTCACTGATATATTTGGGTAAGTTGAAGCTTTCCTAAACCAAACAGGTAGGTCCTGAACCAAAACAAAAGAAATCAAAAATTTCAAAATTCGTGTGGTCATTTAGTGCATAGAGTAGCATAACATATTGTTTGGAAATGACTTGCCTCATTCCTCTAAGGTATATCTTTTGAAATAATGTCTGTCTAGAGTTTTTTAGATACGAACATCACTAATTTATCTGCCTCACAAAAGCAGGGATTTCCTAAGATAAAAAAGGATAGGAAAATGTGCATGCAAACACACACAAATTCCTTCTTATTATTTTATTGCTAATAAAAAGAATTATGCAAATATCTTTATTTTGCTTTAAGATAAAATTTCCAAGCATATTGTAAATATTTAGTAAAACTGTGACATACTTTTTCCTTCTTAAATGGAAATGACATACAAAGGAATTTATTAAGGAGGAGTATGTTTGTGCTCTACATCATAGCCCACTCCAGATATACGGATGGTGCCTCTGTGATCTCCAGACGTCTGTTTCTTCAGAAACTGTCCTCTGCAGATTACACAGACATTTCTGAAAAGTTCATAGAAAGAACAGATTTCATTTGCTGAGCTTTCTGAACCTAAGTAATAATGTAGTTTTATATTATTTAAACATAAAGCCCAAAATAAAAGAAAAGCATGTCTACAGATGGATAACAATAGTTATAATTCCAGAGAAAGACTGTCTGCTACAGTAATAAGTATGTTTGGTTTTATGATCATCTTGCCTAGATTCTGAATTGCCTCAATAGAAGTTCTTTGATGCACAGTAAGCCTTAAAGCTATAGAAGAATTTAGCTTAGGCTTTAACTTTTAAAAATATTGTTCCTAGATACTTGAGTAAAACTTTCTGATATGACATCATGAAGTAAATTTTGACTGAAAATTTCAAATCTTATTGTCTAATGTTTGTCAAACTTCCTAATAATTGTCTTTTCCCTCTTTTTTCCCATCGAAACAGGGTACATAATTTAGGGACTCTATGTGGGAGTTACAGATTTGATATCTGTGTTAAGTGGTCTAATTATGCAGCCCTTGATTTCACCAGCATATAAAAATGCAGAGCAAGAAGACAGCATCATATTGTCTCTGCTAATCTCCACTCTATGACTAGAGGTTTCACGTGATTATAAACAAGGAGGTCAGAAGAGCTGACAGGAAATGCCTTATATGGAAGCTTTATGGTTTTATCGTATATATTTGTTATTCTTGAAAATCAGATATCCTTACGGGCATCTAATTTAAGGCTTCTCTTTTTAAAGTTTAAATTGTTACATCTTAGTGGCTCTTCCTCCAGTGTGCCTAATTAGAAGTAGGACAGAAATTTGCAGCCTACATAGGGCTGCTTTACTAGTGTTAGATACAAGATGGGCAGTTACTTTACTATCTGAAAACAAAATTAACTGTAGATTCAGACTAATTTTTGTGATTGTTCCATGTTACATATTGCCATGGAAACTCATTCCTGTCTATGTTAAAGTCCAGCCCTGTAAACAGGACTTATCTTTAATAAGAACTGAGGGCATTTATCAGCTTACAGGTTCCTATAAGGATATTCCTGTCTGGTATTTTTTCTTTCCTAACTTCTGTGTCAGTCAAATGAAGCAAAATGAAATTTTGAAGAGGAAAAATAAAATCTATGGATCGGAAAACAAAATGGCTATCCACTGTAATCTTCAGTTTATAAAACAGGTTCATGTAACTTGCAATCAGTGTAGTGCCATGGCTTAATGTACCATTAAAAAAATAATTCACATCTAACACAAATCACCTCTGTACAACTCTACATTCGATTTCATAAAACAAGCCAGAGACACAGCATGAGGTTAAACATATCTAAATATTAGTAAATTACACACATAATTAAACACAGATTTGACTTCAATTACCCTTATTTTTTAAGACATACAATGCTCAAGAAAAAGTAATATTCGGGAATAGAGAAAATAGGAAAAAAAAAAAACAACCCACCCCACAATCAAAGGAGCAGGTTTTCTGATTTCAAGACCTTCCCCTTCAGAAACAACCATCTTAGAAATTTTGAACTAGGCTGTATCATTCAGTCTTTTTGTGACATTGTCTATTTAAAGAGACTCATGTTTATAAAATAATCTAACTGAAACATATCAGGAACAGCCTTCAATAAATCATGGTGTTGGCTCTCTATAGCCTTCCTATACTTCAAATGGTTATAGTGTCTTCTCAGTTTATTAATACATGTTAAGAGGATTCTGAAAGTGCCAAGGAAAAAGGAATATCTTTTTGTCTTTTATGAGATGATTGATTTGCCTTAGGAAATTTTTGTTTTGTGCAAAAATAGAAAAGAACTGCATTGAGGATGTAAAGTATTTTAGAGAATATTGAGACACTATTAACCAGGCTTCCCCTTCCCCTTACTCTCTAGTCATGTAGTCATAGTATACTTCCACTTTGTGATGTGCTCTACTGTCAGTGTTTTTATGCTGGTATACATGGATATTTTAACATCCTATATTGGTCAATACAGAGTGAAAGAGATTAACTTTTTTCAGGTCTCAATTTCAAGACTCCTCCTATTCAGTTCTCTACGCTAACGTCATATGAATTTTCTTCCCTTTCTACTTCTCTATATATATTTTCTGTATATAGCCTTACGTTCATTTGTGTTTTGGCTGTCTTTTAAACATTAGGAAGCCATAATGTCCCCTTAAGAGGAGCTTTAAAGCCTGATTATGACAGCATAATTAAAACTAAAGACTTCATCACGAATGCAATGGGTTTGATTTTAATGGGACTACTTACAGAGTAGTACCACTTCCTAAGTTGAGTGGTATGTTATGTCATATATTGTTAGACTGAAATTGATGAAGTTATGCAGGAAGTAAAGGAGTAATTCTAAATCAAGATAATTACATTTTTACTTTTATTAAGAGAATACGGCATCCACCAAGGCCAGTGTTCTTAGTCAAAGTTCTGACAAAGGGAAGCATGAAAAGGCTCAAGGGGATGCTCTGAAGTGCAGTATTGTGATATCCACATGTGTTAACTTATTTTTTAAATTCCTGATTTAGTTTTTCTGCTGTAGTAAAATTTATCTGCACCATTTGGCAGGACAAAGATGATGCTTGGACTGTAACTTCCAGAATTTGTCATTGAAGCAAACAGTTTCAGCAGATGCATAAGGAGTACGCACAGAACAATGGTGCAAGCTTTCCAGTAAGTAAGTACTTCACACTTCCTGCCAAAAGTCTTAACCTTCCAGAGGATTCTTCCACTTCCAAAAATATTGCTGACACAGCAGAAAAGAGCTGGGATTTTCTGTAAATATAAAACTCAAACAATTAACTCATGTACAACACACACGTCATCATATTCATTTGCCATTTTCATGGTGGCTTGTCCTTTCTACATTTTATTATTCATTTATGATAGCTATTATATGCCTTTCAGAGTCTATCTGGCTCTCCTGAGGAATATTTATGACCATTATAGAGCTCTTATGAGAAGACCCAACGATGGTTATTGCGGAAACTCTGTGAAATGCTACATTAGTGCAGAGATATGCTGGTAGTAAAATACCTGAACTTGTTTCAAACTATCCCTTGATGGAAATTAAAAGACAGGCTTCTCCTGGTGAGGTTCTGTATCTCCTCTAACCCCGTCACCTCAGAGAACTGAGTAGTTCTGATTGGGAGTTTAGTATTCAGAGGTTGCAGCTGGCGCCTGAAAGCAAAAGACTTTGGAAAACCTTCCAATGGAAAGAAACAAGAAAAAAAAAAAGATTTTGAAGATATTCACTGCAGCAGTAACACGACAGAAATAAAAATGGAAAGAATATAGGTGAAAACAGACGGCCTAAAAGTGCACCTTCTGACACTCAGGGACACATTTATTATCCTTTACCACTCTACCTCCTCCTGTTTTAAAGAAGGAAGGGTGGTGTCTTGAATTGAACCTGAAGTACTGAACCACCTTCTGGGTGGGAGGGAGAGAATCTGGATGGAAGAGAAATTGAGGGAGGAGGCAGAAGGGCATAGCTTTCATTAGCTTTTTTTCATTAGTGTCTAATTTCATCCCTGTTTCAATAAATAACCATGAAGCAAACTGCTGAATCATTTTTATTTAATCCATGGACATTAAAATCTTTTCTGTTTCTAACCTATTTTGGCCTCTCCATATAAAGAACAAGTGGCTATTTCAATTTAGAACTAGGAGATTTTCTGCCATATAAGTGGTTTTTATAGGAGCAAATATGCTATGCTGCCAGGGAAGTAACTTGGGGGAATATCTTGGATGGAAAGTGAGAGAAGACAATTTGTTTGGCCAGAAAAAATAAAGAAAAAAAAATCAGCAAAATGAGAAAATTAAAAGAAATTTGAAAACAAAGGCTTGATAATACATGGGTAAAATACAAATATAAAAATTTCCAGTTTGGGTGCAAATAGTAACTGCATCTTAATATAGAACATAAATTCCTGTGATGGGTTCATGTTCTCTCAATGCAAGAAGTAAATTCCATTATGCAGGTGCATAATCACAGCTGCTTAACACATTTGTTCCAGTGAAACCTATGCTATATGTTACACAGTACCCTTATTATCTTTTCAGAACATGATCAGTTCTGAAAGTTTTTGCTCAGTGCCTGAAATTTTTTTATTTATTTATGTTGGCTGGGCTTTAAGCAGTTTAGGGAAGAAAGCTGTACATTTTCTTGGAACGCAGTGTAATGCCATCTTGGACCATGCCAGCATTTATCTTGTGTAGGAATTCTTTTGGCTATTTGAAGGAAGCTAAAGAGAGGTATTTGCAAAGACAGGAATTTACAACAGGAAAGCTAGTCTCCACAGGTATCTTCTTTAATCAAAGGAGAGGAGCAGGTTCCACAAAGAAGATGTTTCATAAAAAGGGGCTCTTAATTATCACTGAAGGTGTCCTCATCCACTGAGGATGTCTAAGAAGATTCTCCTTCATAAGTAAAAGTCAGATTTTTGACTAACTCTTCAAAGGCTTATCACACTTCATTACAAGAAGTTCCTCTTAAAATATTTCTTGGCATGGAGTGTGTTCTAGTGTTTAGGGCACTACATTTCCATTTCTTTCTCCTTAGTGGCATATTTTCCTCTGCCTCCTACTCCCAGTACAGGTCATTGCTCTTATTCAAAGTATTAGTAAAAAATGTTCTTTTAACATCAAGGTGAGCATCACATCACAGGAACAAAATATTATCCTCACCTTCCTGTACCCCTGGCTGTAAGCTGCCTGGAACAGGGATAGCTTTTCGCTTCTGATCTTAGGCAAAAATGAGCAGATTGCCCATATTTAGCCAACATCAAAGAAAAAAACAAACCAAAGCAAAACAAAAAAAATCCAAACTAAAACACGTAATGGTTTAGTAAATAAATTAATTGAAGTCAATATCGTCAGTTTACTCTAGCTGAGGATATGGCCCTGAGTATTTGTTAAGGGTGGGATTAAGTGTAAATAAATCATATTGCACTGTTGGAGTGTATGGTAATTGGGTTATTTTGTTTTCTGAATTCCCTGTCTTTTGCTCTTCTGGTTTACTTTAATTAACAAACAGCATGAAGCTTTTCAAACCTGTCCTTGATGTTCATTGAGGAAGAGGGAGAGCAAATGCCAAACTTTAACCTACAATTCATCAAAAATAGTGAGATACCTTATAGGAGGTAACAGAAAATATATTAATTCACATTTAAATTAAGTGTTTCAAATAATGATTTAATTGTGAATTAATAAGCCTGTTATTGCAGGTTAATTAAATGCCACTTGATGATTAAAAACATATTATTTATTCAGATTAACAACTATTAGGCAGTAGTGTAGCCCCATACCCTGCTGTGACTTATTACTTTAAAAGACTCTGTCAATGTATTTCTCATTTTCAGGCTTGGGTGTTTTTTTTTTACTGTGTTGCTATTTATAACACCTTGAAAACTATGAAAGAATAACCCAAAATCCTTAGCATAAGACTGTTTTCCTCTAACATAGGCCATTTGTTTATTTTTGGTACAAGTGTTTCTAAATGTTCAGCTATAGTAATTGTAAGGAAAACACCGCTGATATACTGCAAGTGCTATACATATGCATATAAAACAAAGAGGAAATTTGCAAAGGGTTATACAAAATGACAGAAATTAAATAAATCAAATATTGAATTTTTAGGCTTCCTTTGGCTTACTTCATGAGCCATACCCAGTTAATTTTCAGTAGAGCTGTATAACCACATGTGCTACCTGCGTTTGGATGTAATGTGTGAATACTGCCTTGTGGTGATAAGGAGTGGGTGCTGGAAAAGTAAGGAGCAGTGACTTTTGTTTGTCATCTATAGTGTAATCTTTCTTTCTTTATCCACATACTCTTTTATGAAAGCCTTTTAAAGAGTGCATTAATGTTTATGTTGTGCTGTGTTGATAAGTTATTTAGAATTCCTTGTAGACCAAAGATTACCATAATCGAGCAAACTTTTCACCCATATTAATGCACGGTATGAGCACCATCTTTTCCTGTCGGAAATCCAAAACAACATTAAATCTAAGCAACAGTACAAATCAGTTTTGCATGCACGGCAGGACAGCAGGGCTCACCTACCTTCAGTTTGGACAAGAAACTGCAGCCTGGCAGGTAGCCTGTTACAATTACTTAGTTTTGGAAAGATTGCACAACTTCCATGAGGTGAGTAAAGTGGCAGAGTCACGTATGTGTATATTGGTTCTTTGCCACTTTTGCTGAAGCAATTCTCATCTTGCTCAATAAGCTACCATTGCACAAAAAGATTTTTTACTACAGAACCCAGGCACTGAGTTCCCTCCTGCCTCTTCACAACACCCCTTAGTGTTGTACAACACCTTTTAGCCTGCAGTAAAAGGTTTGCTTCTGTTTTTTCCATAGAAAACACTTGTGAGAGATTCCAGTACCACTGCATGCATATTTATTTAAATGATTTCAGGATCCCAGTTTGATGTTAGGAATTTAGAAATTAGAAAAGTAATTCTCTGTACTACCTTTAGAAAGGTAAAGTATATTATATGTATTTGTTTTCTAGGGTTAGCCTCACCAACATCTAGAATTTCTATGCAGCAGCCCATACGTGAGCTTGAGAAACACTGGGCAATGTCTCCCTTATAGTCAGCTTATATTAACATACGATTTGTTTATTCCGTTTTGATACTGATCACAGTTGTTGAGCCCAGCTTAAATTTAAAAAGTTAGTAAAGACAGGAACCAATCAAAAAATGAATTTACCGTTATTTATATCAAAGTTCTTCACCCAAAGTGAGGCAGACAATATCATTCTATCAGCTGTTTTACAACTATTCTGTAGTCTCATGCCAAAAGCATAAAACACAGTTTCTTTTCACCACTGTGAACTGTATTGCCATTCCTATTCTCTAAAATAAATAAATAAGTCCATAAACCCACATCATCAAAGACAGCAGAAACAGTGTCACGTTGGCTGAGGACAGGAGGTAACAGGCACAAACTTGAACATAAGAAGTTCCATCTAAACATGAGAAGGAACTTCTTTACTTTGAGGGTGGCAGAGCACTGGAATAGGCTGCCCAGAGAGGCAGTGGAGTCTCCATCTCTGGGGACATTCAAAAGCAGCCTGGACATGTTCCTGCGCAACCTGTTCTAGGTGGACCTTCTTTGGCAGAGGGGTTGGACTAGATGATCTCCAGAGTTCCCTTCCAACCCCGTATCACTCTGTGATTCTATAACTGGAAAATATTTTACACCAGTATACGCTGCTTTTATGACTTCTGAGAGAGCAATGAAACAAAGAATCAAATCCCCTTCAAATCTTCTCTAAAGTCAAGGATGGCTTAATGAATAGCATTTTGCTGCCACCAGTAGGTTTATAAACCATCCTTTTAACAATACAGTAGTTGAGTTTGAAGTCATTTTACAGAAACAAAATCTTTCTAATCTATCTCAGGTATTAAGGAAAAGACAAACTTAAAAAGGAAAGGGTCTTGAGAAACGAATCAATTACACTAGCTTATATTCCCTCAAACTCACTGACTCTTAAGCTCGAGGAAGAGACAGTTAATAGGTTTGTTTTCACAGCAGTTGTGTGTGTAAGTGCTTTCTCCAGGGGTCAGGAAGGCCAATCTTTCCTAAGCATAACAGGCAATAGAGAAAGCGTGAGCTACCACACTGAACAAGACAGAGGACCTTTTCTTGATGAAAAAGTCAGCAAGAATAGAGAAGAATGTAGTGTTGCTTATTTTGCTTTTCCTTCGGAGTTCTCTAGCAGACAGTTTCAGTAACTTCTCAGGTCCCTGGAGTACACATGAAAGATTGTGAGAGGATGCAAATGGTATGTGTTAATAGATGTCAGGATCTTCGTGTTGTTTGGGTTAAACAGCTGAAGATATTTTAATATAAGGGTATTTAAACACTTAAGGTATGTCCATTTCTAGACATAAAAGACCAGATACTCTTATGGTGCCATTTGGTGTAGCTATATGTTGTTGTGGATCTGACTCTCATGTTCTTCATCAACTTTCCAAGACTCACTGAAAACTGTAAATTGCAATCAGGTTTCCAGCAGGTTGGTATACCTCAGAGCATCCTCTACAAACCTCAGCTTGTCCTAAAACTACCGCAAGAGACATCAAAATGAAGGAGCAATTACTGCACAGATCACTTGTAAAATGCATTGTCTCAGTTTTATTAAAAATTCAGTGGATAAAGATGGGGATGGTGGTGGAAATAGAGGACAGAAGTATTCAAATAATTGAAAATAGATTATCATAAATTTTTTCTGTACTACTTTGAATCCATATCATTAATGACTAAAATCAATGCTGTTTGAAAGCTGTGAGATGGCATAAAGATAAAAATAACTTTCAGCCTTAAAGAAGCACATATTAAAATATACTAAAACATCCATACCTTTTATTATTATTTAATTCAAATAAAATGATTGAATTTTACATTTATTATTCACTTTATTTATGTTACCTTACCATTTTATGTTTCTCTTAAGACAAAGGATAATTACCAATCAGTCACTTAGAATTTAATCATTCTTATTTCCTTGTTTTCATACACTTAAAAGAGATTCCAACATATTCATTTAAGCAAAGTACTGACATTCAAAGGAAAAAATTCATGTATGTTTAGAATTTTTTTCAAAACATGGATATATTGCTGACAGCTAATAAACGAAGGAGCAATTTTACAGACTTTGTAATTTCAAAAGTGTCCTATAACACAGTATTCATAGGGTCTTTTTGCCTTCCTTTCTTCGGTTTTTGGTTGGTTGGTTTGGCATGTGTTTTTTTAACTGTTTTTCTACAGCTTTGACTCAAATTTTCTTAAATTGTGCTACAACATAGCAAAATCAACCTGTTTTATTTATTTTCAAGAATTCTGTTTCTCTTTCTTAAGTTGATACTGTTTTAAAAAGTATTCATGAAAACAAGGAGGGGGAAAATGAAAAAGAACTCCATGAGATACAAAACTAAAGAATATTGGTCCTTGATAGATATGCAATGCTTGGCTATTTAAGAAACCAAGATAAAGAGGAAAGGATGAACTCCCAGCCCCCAAAGTAAACGCCATTCTTTTTTATTATTATTATTATATTCAACAATAAGAGAGAATTACAGTAAAAATATTTTTTAATTGGAAAAATACATTAAAAGTTCAATATGCAACAAAAACAAATTTTGTTTTTCAAATGCTTTCATCCAAATGTGCTATATACAATAATATTTTATTGAAAAAATATTTATTGGAAGACACACTCTTCAGGGAGAATGTCATCGTTCAAGACATCTTTATCAGCTTTAGTGGAACTATTTCTATTAATATTGTTTGACATTTTGTGTAATCAATTTCTATGGTTTTTTATTATTTTTGAACAATTTGAATATTGTTATTTGCAACTGATTAATTAGGGAGACTTAGATTCTCCACTAGGAACACTAGAACTGTGTATCAGTATTAAATTCCTACCCATTGTTTTTCAGTCTAAAGATTTAAAATTCTTCCTGTCCTCCCATGACCATTAAGGTAGATAAAGTGTCCAATAGACCTATCTATTTAGAGTATAGCTCACAGGGAGGCTACACGGTGAAACAAAAATGTCCAAAAGAGGTGCCAATAAAAAAACAATTGTTCAAAATGTTACTGTATTGCTACAAAAAGATCTGCTACCAGCAAAATACTTTGACCCAGAGCAACAGATAGTTTGCATATGTAGGCAGGAATACTTTTTCCGTGCGAAGCAAATCCTGTGACCTGACTGACATCTTCCAGTACAAATCCGTCCTCTCATTTTCCTACTGACACAGTTTTATTCTTGAGCTTAATTGAATCTCATGTCTGCAGCCTTGGCTGCTCTTCTGATCCTTCAGACCTTTTTCTCCTGGCTCTAATTTTTCCTCTGCATACATTTTCTCACAACTGTCTGCACTTTCTCCTTCCCTGTGGCTCACCCTTTTCTCTCTGTAGTTCTCCTGCTTCTTCTCCATCAGAAAAGAAGTTCCTTAGCTGCTGTCCTTGAGTGCAGCAGCACACTGTGGTGACCCCCTCTCACCGTAGCAGCACTTGACCGTACTCATCTTCCTTGCAGTAACATTTCCATCCACAGAAGAGTGGTTACAAAACCACCAAATTATTATTGTATTTTTCAATGAGCTCTCCTTTTATGAAGGAAAAAATTCACTGTACAATAAATGTTATGCTTCAGTACTTTCCAGATGAAACATTTTCATCTTTTAGAGCATTCTTCTTTAAAGATTTCCTTTGATTTCACTTCAGACTTACAAACTGAAAATAAATTAAAATTTTAAATTTTTGTTCTTTCTTTAATTCTTTTGTTTTAAGCTGACACTAATGCTTAAATTATTACTTCTTAGCATATTTCTGAATAATAACCACTAATAGTTGTGGTTTAAAAGCAAAAGTTTACTTCTCATTTTTTTGTAATGGTGGACAGAAACCTGAACACTCCTATGATGGATTTATGAAGGGAAGAAGGCAGGAAAAAAGGGGTCATTAAGTCTTTTAGGAGTCTGTTTGCCATTCCTTTTCTGTGGCTGAGAAAAGCATAACTTGCCAGTACAGCTCCTGAATACTTTTGTTAACCTCAGCTACCAGACTGAAGTTTACAGAAGGGATCTGAGCTGCTGTACTATAAACATCAATAGCTCTAGTGCTATGGCAGGGTCTGGGAAATTAATTTAAAAAGAACCCTCCCACCTGGAAGGTTATATGATACAGGAGGGTCCTTAGCTTACATGGGCAGAGGGATAAGGGGTAGAAAAGGGGGATGCTCCATTAACATAAGCCACCCTCTGTTGGATATCCATTGAGGCCTTCAAGTCAAAACTAAGGCTACATTTTGCAGATTCTTTTGTTTTAAGGTCTTATTTATGGCTTTTCCCATATATGCGTGTGGCTGAGTTTGTTGTTCAGATTCACAGGTGTGTTTGTCATCACAAAATCCATTGCTTTAGCCTTGACAATTACAATAATTCCTGCTTATACTTGGAAATATCTCAGAGATCATTTTTGTGTCCTGTTCCTTTATCCATGAAACTAAGCCCTTTCTGTCATGGTTTTCCTGTATATCCTTTATATCTGTTTCATGTTAGTGTTAGCCTTTGGTTTTGAGCTTTCAGGGAAACAATCCATCTTTTTGGACTGAACAGTACCAAGAAGCAGAAATTCCTCAGAGGAGCTTCCAGTTTGTGAACTAAGAATTCTAGAAAAACAACAACTTCAAGTCAGAATGAATAAATCTAGGAAGTGAGAGATTCACCAAGCTATCTATTCTTAATATTGCCTTTTAATCAGTATCTCATAAAACATATGACCTACATTGTGTTGGGCTAAAAACATCTGTATAAAATCTTTGACCTAATGTGTTGTCAAGTTCTTCTTTAAGTTCCTTTCTATGCAAAGATGAAGTTTTCATCATGTTCAATGATTCTAGCACTGTACTTCAAATAACTGACCAGTTGTATTATTCCAAACTTCCTTGATGTAGTTCTCTCACTTCTGTTAGATTCTCAAAAGCTTTGCTTCAAATTCTCCTTGAAGAAACAGAGTACAAAAAACTTTAATGCCTCCATATTAATACAGACACCGCTGGCATATCATAACACTAATAATAGTATTGAGTGTTTACAGCTCATATCATTGACTGACGGAGGCAATATTCTTGAGCAACATAAAAGTTCAAATAGTTCTTTACTTATGCATGCCTGCTAAATATTGTTAAGGAAAAACAAGTTGCAAAAAGGCCTTGTTACTATGCAGCTATAGCAGCCTGCACAAACCAGAAGACACTCTCCCATTTGTGAGATGTCTACCTACTTTTCTTCTCCCTTTCAATATTTATTACATCTTTTTTGATGTCACAGGCTCTTTTAGGTGTCACAGGCTCTTTTAGACCATCTTCTAGCTAAAAAAACTACTAGAGAATTGCTGTCTTTTAGTTTTACCCCATGCAGGTCTGACCTGTTTTACCTTGTTACGGTGATGGGGGGTTTCCACATGGCTAAACTTCAGCTTCCAAGAGTTCTGGATTAGAAACAAAGTGGAAGCTTCCCCCTCATACTCCCTGTACGCATAGGTGTAAATCAGAATGTTAGATTGCAATCAGTGCAACCATTCGACAGTTCTAGTCAGTTTGTTTTTTATTTGGAGTTTAAAGATAAAATTATCTATTCTATGTCTCTATGATGAAAGGTGTCATCTGGCAAAATAGTCACACGCTTATAGACAGATGAATCCTTAGTTTACATCTTCCCTTTCAACATTCCTTGCCTCAGAAAAATATTCTTTAGCTAAGGAGGACATGTTCATTTTGTGGTGGTATTTTTTTTCTTTCTTTTTTTTTTTTTTCCCCCAAGTAGCTGTAATTACTGAATGTTGGCCAATATACTCACTTAATCTTTTCAATGTGTTAACTGTTGCTTTATCTGTCCTCACAGATAGAAGCTGATTTTGCACTACTTGAATTTTGTAAATTGATGCTGCCAGGAACTGCTTTGCAGGTGCTATTGAACTTTCACTGGATGAGATAACTTAGATCTTTGTTAATTCCATAGAATAATTAAGATTCCCTGTAAGTGGAAATGTTGGACAGGTATGTGATGCTTAGAAGTACAAAAGCTGTTCAAGAATCATTATCATATCAATGCAATACATTGATATCATTGTAAAACAGAAATATGCCAGGTAACAGAGCAGTTATAAAGCAGTTCGAGCTGTTTCAGCAAGATGCATGCTGACCTCGGACTCTAGCAAATAATCTCCTGTTACTTACATGACATTTTCTTTCAGAGCACGTTTCACTCTGTGACCCACTTTTCCTACTTTATTAATTCAAAAAATACAATATAGTATGTGAAACAGAGCCAGTTTTGATGAATGTCACAGGCCCATTGCTTAGGTTACCGGGGAAATTTTCCCTTTGGTGAGCACATGTTCTGAAAACATTTTATGTTTCCACTTTATAACTGCATCCATTTGCTTTGTTTCTAACTGCTAGATACACTCCACTGAAATCCAGCCTTAATTTATCTACCCTTGCCTAGCCTTTAACCACCTGAAACTTTTCTGTCCCATGCAGTCCTACAACCTACTTAATTACTCTGAATATCTGGACATGTAGTCAACATGGATTCACCACGGGGAAGTCATGTCTGACTAACCTGATAGCCTTCTGTGATGGCATCACTGGTTGGATAGATGAGGGGAGGGCAGTGGACGTTGTCTACCTTAAGTTCAGCAAGGCTTTTGACGCAGTCTCCCACAGCATCCTCATAGATAAGCTTAGGAAGTGTGGATTAGAGGAATGGACAGTGAGGTGAATTGAAAACTGGCTGAAAGACAGAGCTCAGAGAGTTGTTATTAGGGGCACAGAATCTGGTTGGAGGTCTGTAACAAGTGGAGTCCCCCAGGGGTCAGTACTGGGTCCAGTCCTCTTCAATATATTCATCAAAGACCTGGACGAGGGGATGGAATGTACCCTCAGCAAGTTTGCTGACGATACAAAACTGGGAGGGGTCATTGACACGATGGAGGGCTGTGCTGCCATACAGCGAGACCTGGACAGGCTGGAAAGCTGGGCAGAGAGGAACCTGATATACTTCAATAAAGGCAAGTGTAGGGTGCTGCATCTGTGGAGAAATAAACCCATGCACCAGTACAAGTTGGGGGCTGACTTGCTGGAGAGCACCTCTGAAGAGAAAGACCTAGGAGTCCTGGTGGACAATAGGATGGTCAGTAATGTGCTTTTGTGGCCAAGAAGGCCAATGGCATCCTGGGGTGCATCAAGAAGAGTGTGACCAGCAGGTCAAAAGAAGTTATCCTGCCCCTCTACTCCGCCCTGGTGAGGCCCCATCTGGAGTACTGTGTCCAGTTCTGGGCTCCCCAGTTCAAGAAGGACAGGGAAATGCTGGAGAGGGTACAGTGGAGGGCTACGAAAATGATTAGGGGCTGGAGCATTTCCCTTATGAGAAGAGGCTGAGGGACTTGGGTCTTTTTAGTCTGGAGAAGAGAAGGCTGAGGGAAGATCTGATCAATGCTTATAAATACTTAAAGGGTGGGTGGCAAGAGGATGAGGCCAGTCTTTTTTCAGTCGTGCCCAGGGATAGGACAAGAGGAAATGGGCACAAACTTTAATATAAGAAGCTCCAGCTAAACATGAGGAAGAACTTCTTTACTTAGAGGGTGGCAGATCACTGGAATAGGCTGCCCAGGGAGGTGGTGGATTTTCCTTCTCTGGAAACATTCAAAACCCGCCTGGACAAGTTCCTGTGCAACCTGTTCTAGGTGGACCTGCTTTGGCAGGTCGATGATCTCCAGAGTTCCCTTCCAACCCCATGTGATTCTGTGGTTCTGTGATTTATTACGATTCTCCTTCTTCCCTGGGCAGTCATTTCAGCAATGCCCATAGATGCTCACAAGTGGGAATGGGTGCCTGTCTCCTGTCTACCGATCCACTGAGAATCAATGTACCTAATGTCTTCCTCAGTCTCTAGAGCTGTCTGAAAAGTCATTGTATTGTCATGTCTGATGCTGGCTTTCTTTGAAGCAGTAGAGGGTTGTTGATGCTATTCGCTCTTTGTATAATACTTCAGTTGTTTATGGTAGGGGAGACAGAACTGGACTTCCAGACACACTTTCTGATGGATCTGGATGATCAATTTATACTTAAGCTTATAAATCAGAGTAGATGAATACTGGTAATCCTCCCCCTTACCTCTTCTTTCTTTCCATGTCCACCAATGAAAGGGGTTTAATATTATTTTGTTTTCTTTATCTCTTCATAGTTTACACATTTTTGTGAGATTACATTTTTTAATTACAGGACATAGAATTTGAAGTAGAGCTATAATGCAAATATTAAATTATGACAATGGTATATTATTATTCCTTTTTTAGTTTTCAGATTCAAAGGAAACTCCTATATGCGTACTACTACTTATGGAACCTAAATGAGAGCAAAAGATAGATTACTGTGAAAATATAGATATATATAAGTCTTTTCCCCAGAAGTAGGCCATGTAGTAGCTTGATTTTTATGGTATGCTTAGTTGTCATAGGCTGCTTTGAAACCAGGTTAAACACACTCTATATGCTCTGGCTTTAGCCTATGTAGGCTTAGCGCAATATATGCATATGATGCAGTACATACTGTAAATCAGTGCAAAACACTGTGGAGAAGATAGATCTCTGTTATAGGAGTTCTTACTGTATTCATATGATTCCGAAATTTACATTCAAAAGAGAGAATATTCTCATTAAAACAGAAAGATAAAATATGGTACTGGTAAGACAATGATTTTGTGTGTATGTTTAAATGTGTGAATAGGGGAGACTAAGAAAAATAGGCAGATATAAGGTTAGGTCAAAGTATTCAAAATTATTGTGGGATTTTAAATACTTTAAAATGTAATGACATTCACATCTGGGATTCAATCCTGAAATTTTGTTTCAATAAAGTTAAAATCTCCCTGAAGTTCAGTAGTATTAACATTTGAACTTTTAACTTTTCAGTAGCCAGAGAATTGGCAGACAATTAATTTAGTTAGTAGGGAGTTAAATTCCAAAACATAACCACATATGGATATATAATTAGATATATGATTCCAAGCATGAGAAATGGAATAAAGCTATATGAATTGCAAGTAAAAAGTAAAATGCATTTCTAATATCCCATAGGAAGGAGTTTTATCTAGACAGCAACATGCTGACAAGAAGATTCCTGAAGAAAGTGTCGTGAAAACTTTCTTTGATTATTTCAGCTACAATTCTGGAATGCAAAGGGTCAAAGGATCCAAGAGATTTTATAATTTTTCATACATCAGCGAGAAAACCTTAGGGCTGACGCAAGCTGATGAACCAAGATTTAATGTAATATGGTCACTCCATTTTGCACTGATTACAGTCCAAGCAGCTGCATCCTGCCCTATGAGTTATACTTCTCAGAATGCTGCACTATTTCTAGTGACAAGAGACATACTATCAAATGGATGAAAATATATGCATTAGGACAGGCAAAAAACAAGGACAAACTGGAAATATTAAAAAGAAGTAAAAGGAAGAAACCCCCTTGTCTAGCCACTTACATTTACTAACAGAGAAGATGTTTTCAAAGACTTTTAGGAGCTGGATCTTCATTGAATACAATATTGTAGCTGTAAGAGCATTTTTTAAAATTTAGTATGCTTTATTTTTTTATATATAAGACCTATAATATCAATAATGAATAGTACAGCATACTTTTAGAAGTATATAGATGTGGTCTAACTCTGCTGCCAGTACTCCAATGCTGAACTATTATATTTTTTAAACCTTCTAAATACATTTAAACAATGTATTCAGTGTTCATGCACCAAAATTCTGCTGTCCATCTTTTCAGAGGAGGTTATTTTACTACTTTAAGGATGAGTTTTGTAAAAGCTAGCATTTTGTGATATTTTATCCAACGCATTATCAATTCAAAGGAATTGGAAAGCAAAACAGGGATTAATTCTCAGCAACAAAAATGTAAAGAAGTGGAGTGGAACTCCGAGGAGCAGGTAGGTTAGAATGCTTTTAAATGATTTAAGCCGGGTCTTATGATTGTGTCCATGCAAATCTCCCCAACTGGTATCTGTTTGACTTAGACTGATAACAATACACATAACCCTTGAATTATGGGTTCCATGCAGTGCAGATAAGGTGATACCTTCTATCAAAATAAAAAGTAGACTGTAAGAACAGTAAATAATAGGGACTCTTTGGACTCAAGAGTCAGTTTCTCTTAGGGAAACACAGAACAATAAACAGGGACTTAGGATAATAAATGAAGGAGTGATTTTGTATTCTCAATAAAAAAAAAATCTTCTGTTGTGTTCACTGATGTTATTCCCTCAAACACAAATTCAAAATCAGGAGATTTTCTAGCCTTTTCTTACTTTTTACAAGATGGCAATGGTGCTGAATAAGGGCAATCATTTAAGTAAAAAAAATCAGCAAATTACCAGGTCCCTTGAGAAAACCCAACAATTTTTTTTTTTTTTTCCTTTAGAACAGAATGCTCTGGTCAACTCTCAGATAAACCTTGGCTAACTTTTAAATCTGTTGCTGTTCTGAAAACAGCCCTTGAAAACTGTCAAGTGCATGTATTTCAAATTCAAATGAGAAAAATTATTTTCTCTATCACTTGACTGTTCTCTGCTTGCAGAAGTCGTCAATAAAGAAGGCATACCATAAATCGCTTCTTATTTTATGTGATATCCTCTGTTATTTTGTGGTTAAGTCCAGGCTGTACAATCAGAGGGAATGAAGATCACTTTAAAAGGCATTCATTAAATTTGACAACTTCTTTTATATTATTATATGTCAACTGCTCACTGGTCAAGTCAACTTGTTTCCATATGGGACCATTTGCAGTGGTTTTGAGTTTTATTGAAGAAAAGCCTTTCCCTCCAATATGGATTATGAAGTTCAACTAATGTGCATTAGAGAAATAAAATCAAATTAGCTATTTTAATTTATGCCAGCTGGGCTACATAAGGTTCACTTCCTTTTCAATTGTGTCAATCTAACATGGCTGTCACTCTACACAGGCGAGGTATTATGACAGCTTTAAACTCATCAGGTACAGTATGATGCAGAGGATTTAAATAATTTGTTCTACTTCTTCATTTACTACTTTAATAAATTTGGTATGCTTAGTTTATTATTTTAACATAGATAGTTTTCTGTCAAGAATCAGGAAACATTTATTATAAAATGCCATCTTCTGAAGACAGGACAATTTTATGCTCTTGACTGTGTGTGAATACAGATACACAATTTTTGTCCAGTAGACTGTGTCATAATAATACATTGTACATGTCTTGTTTAAGCTAGTATAGGAACTAGTACTTTCTCATTTCTCAAGAAATGTATATATAGATTCTTTTCCCCATTCTTTCCTATAGCCTCAGTCAATGTTTTTATGCAAGGTAATGTCCTCGTACTGTCTTTCTTTCCATTGTAAATTAACACTGCATAAAATTATTTGTTTGCTTACTAAGAATAGATTATCACACAGAAGAAACATAATCAAAACTGATAATGAGAAGATTAAAGTTTCATTTGACAAATTTTCAAGAAGGTAAAAATTTACAAAAAATAATTTATACTAATAAATCTTCTGACGTGCTATTGGAAGACGATGTTGTTCTGCATTGTCACAGCGTGGCATATACCTTAAATAAGTCAAAAGACTTAAATATTGAGACCGGGGCAAACCATCTTATAGTGTCTATCCATTGATAACATCAGGATCAGATCCAGCTTCAATATGGTCAGCACAACTGCTCAACTGTAAGGTTACTGCCATGTCACATTTCTACATGCTGCCTAAGGACATGTTGATGGGTTGGCTACAGCCCCAGAATCTTACCTGTACCTCAGCAAAACTGTCCTGAAGTGTCACTGAGAGTTGTACATCAATATGTCCTGCTCTCCCTAATGACCAGTCTTCTGGCTAGATCTTTACAGTGATTTTATTAAGCAATCATGGTGTGTTTTGAAAGCAGTATTGAACTTTCCCTGGGTGAAATTGGTTTTTTCCTTTGTTAATTCCATAGAAATTATTTATATTATTGCAATCCTTGAGCAGGTGCTGTGGATGAAGTTAGCAAATAAAGTTCTTGAGTCATTAGTCAGCTAAATGCAGCATAACAATACAAGTAAATGTAGAAATATACTGTGTAACTAACCAAGCATAAAATAATTTGGTTTGCATCTAGGAAACTATCCACCTGACAAAGTATTCTGGCTGTACCTGCAGTGGACTGTTGATGACTTATTCACATTGTGAACAGGTTTCCCTGAGCCCACTAGGAAAAGCTGTAATGCTCATTGTTATTCCATCCCAGAATAGATAATGGCTCAAAAACAGTCAGTAGTTATTGAAGTGCTACACTTCAGGCTACTACGATGAAAACTGTGTGAAAACTAATGAACACATAGCTATTCATTCAAAAGCTTAAACAAAATAGTTGAATACTCCTGTACTCTTACATGTCATTCTGCTCTCTCCCCCTTAATTCTAACATGTTGGAGACATAAACACTGTAGAAGTGGAGTGGATAAAGAAAAGCTGGATGAGATATAAAATATATCCAGACACATTTCAGAAGAAAAAGAAAAACCTAAATACTGAGATGACGAAGAGAAATGAGTATTCTAAATCACGAGTTGAGACCAAATTTCTGTGCCAAGAAAAATGGGTTTAATCTAGCAACCTGATCAAGATTCTGATAGATATTTCAGAAATAAAAATATACTAAATGAGTATGCCTGTACCACAAACTCTGCCTTTTTATTTTCTTTTTTTTTTTTTCTTTCTCTATCTGGCGGAGAGGAAAAAAGTTAATTCTTTGGTCATGAAAATAGCCAAATTGGTAGAGTCAAAATTTAGAACCAGAGACGTACAACCACATTTTGCGCAAAACCATGCTTAAGATGATGCTTCTTCAAGTCAGAAGCCAGTCTTCATTTCTTCCTATTCATCAGCATCTGAGCTGGGATAAACAAGAAAGGATTTCAAACTGTGGAAGTTGTGGAAACTGCTTTACGATGCTGGCATCCAACACATTCCCGCAACCCACAAATCATTGTTGAAAATAGCTTCTTGAAAAAGCAAATGAGCCTAGACTTGACTTCATTTGACTGCTGGATATTTTATGCATATAACTATCAAACTATAACTGTTTCCACCATGCAAAAGGTAAAACTACTTTTATTAAGCAGGGCCAATGAAGTTATAGCAATCAGATGACATGACTTAACAATAAAATTAGCTGAACATTTTTAGAAAAAAAAAAATCTTTAGCAGAAAATGTTAATTCATCAAAACCAAAATCTTAAACAACTGGATAATACTGAGTAAAAACCTCTCTGCTTTCCTCACAGATATTCTTTGCTGCTTTCAGGTGAAAATGATTCTCTAGAGCTGTAGGGCAATTTCACAATGTGGACTTTAGGCAGATGATTAAATCTTTTGCTATTCTGAAAAACACAGAATGAGTCATTTCCATGTAGCAGAGGGGAAAAATCTTTATAAAATTCCCCCTACACTCCAACGTAGTCTGGGATAAAAATAGTAAAAGAGAAAAAAATCATACAGATTTCATTTTGACATTTCCAAAATGGACTGCTTCAAACAATAGTGTTAAAAATCTCAACAGTTTCAACTTTTCAATCTCATACTTTTTAACTTTTTGTTTCAAAATATCATTACTTTGTTTTAAAATTGCTCCAGATAAAGAGGAAAATAGGTAAAGGTCTAAGAAAAACACAAACTAAAATGTTTTGTTGCAGATCAAATAAAATATTTTCATTGGACTAATGTGACTTCAGTGATCTTTACTGCCTCTATGAAAATTTGAAAAAAATTCTCTTTTTCAACCCAAGTCAAGTATTTTCATTTTCTCACAGTTTTCATAATTGAAAAAAAAAATTAAAATATAATTCCAGTACTTGCTTAGTATATTGGATACACATGGCAAGATTTGAGGGGTTTAGGGGTGGAGCTGCATGGGCAGCCTCTGTGAGGAGACATCAGGGCTACCCCATCCCAGACACAGACGTGTTGACCCAGAATCCTTCTGTTCCTGTTTTCTTCCCATGCCCTATTGAGAATGGGGAGTAAGTGAGCAGCCTGGTGAGCATTTATCTGGTAGCTAAGGATATCTCATCACACTCAGGCCTATTTAAAGGGTTCATCACTCTTCAAGGAAGAAAAAACAATAAAATACTTTTGAAGTATTACTCAGGGAAGGGAAAGCTGTCCTGTAAAATACATGTTCACACTATGTACTGTTACTCAGGACCAGACTGTGTACTATGCTCTGCTTTCAGTCAATGCAATTTGCACAAAGAACTAACTGTCCTTCTTTTTCCCTCAGTACATGAATCTGGCAGCCACTCACCAGGTACCCTTCCCTCTTTTTTCTCCATAGAGAAAGTCTTAAAAACGTGGGAGGATAATGACAATGAGGAGGACTCAGTGCTCAACTGGTATACTATCAGCATCCCTGCCTCTAAGCAAGAGGGTCAGAAAGGCAATAATGAACTACGTATTCTCTGCCTGCCTTTCACATTCCTTTGATTAGAAAATATGCCAGAAATTTCCATAATTATTTGATACATAAATAAATAGCTTATGCCCTCTACTATGAAAATCCAAGGTCTACCTTTTGAGCCAGCTCACATCTTCTCTTTGTGGGCCAGATTCAGTGTTTGCACACGGTAACATGGTATAAATTATGCAGGGATAATGATTCAAGAACTCAGGAAGGACTTTAAAAAACTTACTGTCTGCAAGGCACACCTGTGCTTCTTTACTTATTAATATGCATTTCTTTGTTTCTACATTTATATTTAGAACACTGGAAAGGGCAGGTTGGGAGAGGATAGTTTTTGAAGATGCTACCAATAAAAGTTACAAAAATAAGTGGGGAAAGGTTTTAAAATAAGCATAAAACTAAACCTTCAAACAAGGCAATGAAAACCCAGAATTGAAAGTGGAAGTCTCTACAATTATACAGACTTTGGACTCTGCTAAACAGCTATGAGTGCATCTTCCAAGGGAAGATATGTTTGCAAAAGGGAATGATGAGATTTCTGCATCCGAAATACTTTAAGCCTGACATGCATTTTTATGCATGTGGCAAAGGAATAGTGATTGTCGTAATCTGTAAGGAGAGATTCCTGCTCCTATACTTGAGTGGTTAGCAATAACTTGGCAAATAGTTTATAGATGTTACTGATATGGGAGGTTAAAGTTGTCTTGCCTTAAAGCTTAGCAGCTTTTGTTAGTTTTTGATAACAGTTAAGTCTGTTCACAGTGAGGAATTATGGAAATAAGGAGCAGGAAATGTTTGAAAAAGGGAACACATTTCCTTTTGTACATAAAAGCATTCATCCTGCCCAAAGATCTGCAGAGTGTTGCAAGTGCAAGGTAAAATGTGTTGAACACAAGGGCCTGACTCTGCACTAATGAAACTGCCGGGCTGCTGAATTACTCCTGCCTAAGAATACTCTTTTGGGCACTGTAAAAATTATAAATGATAACCACAGCAGAAGCAATACATATAAGGGGAACTTTGAGCTATGCACGTCATTTGACATGCTGAGGACGGCATATTATCATGGCTTGATAAACACCCTGCTCACAGCTCTGCTTAGCTACTGCCCACATAAAGAAGCAGTAACCTGGGGAATCTGAGTGCACAGGGTGCTCAGAAGAGTACCCAAGTCTTCACCTTGTCAACACACATCACACTGAAATGGCATAGACCAATGCATCATGCCTTGTGAAATTAATTACAGGAAAGAGTATAGCAATATTATGTATATAGATCTCCTTTATTCCAATACAGTTCAATGCCAGACAGACAAGTATACTTTACTCTGGCAATGACCCTCAAATTTGGTTTGCTAAAAAACCTGATTTCCCAATTTTTCTTCACCTTATTTCACTTTAAATTTTCTATTAAAAAATACATATAAGGCAGAAAAGCACTAACAGATTCACATCAGAAATAAGAAGATGTAGGCTAAAAATCTTAAATGACAGTTTAAGAACTATAGAACATGCATTCAAAACCTATTGCCTAACACTAGAAATCCCTAAATTTACATTTTAAAACTGCTTAAGATCCTTAAATATCTACTCAAAACTGCCTAGATCTAGGGAGCAATGAACAGATAAGGTCTTGGTTTATACCTCAGCTCTGTCAGTATGTAACAACGAGATAGCTTACTCCCTTTACTGTCCATTTGAGGTAGTTTCATCTGACTTCTCAAATCACGCCTATTTGGTGGAACCTCATAGAAACTACTGGTGGAAGATGTTGTGCTCCCTTTTTGCCCTCTCCAATTTTTACACAGGAATGTATTAGTTAGAGCATGAACCTATGTCCCTGGAAGACCCTATCTGAGTTTTCACACTGCTGTAGGGAGCTGAACCTATATCACTAGAAACATCTGTTAACCAATAAGCTATTTGGTATTCAAACCAGGTCTTCTCAAGTTCATCTCTTTAAAAATGTTTTGCTTATATAAAACTTTTGCAATATTTATGGAACAAGGATTGGAATTTCATTCTCTCTCACTCTGGCTTACTAATTAGCAACAGCCTATGACTAAATTCAGCATTTGATACTGAAGAGGCAGTCCTGCTTGCTCAGCATGTCTTAACACATCAGGCTTAAGGTCTTTATTAAGCATCCAAATATCTAGAAATCTGATCATAAATCACCTAAGGTGGAATTCATGTGACCAAACATAGGCAGCAAAGCTATCTTTATTGTCAGAGAGAAATAAACACTTTTAGTGGAAGAACCCTGCCTTCAGGTGGTCATCTATACTTGGTCAGAGGAATTTCACCGTAAAAGAACCTCTCTCCCTCGAATTGTAAAGAGCATCTGGAGTGATCAGCTCAGCTGTAGGGGACTGGTCTGCAGATATCTAAAGTTTGATGAGATAAATTTCCCCACTTTCAGTATCCATTTTTTTTTCTGGATTTAATAATAACACTTATATGGAAAGTTTTTTCCTGAATTATTTGAACAGCTAGAAAAATTGGTCAAACAATTGTTTTCTGGAGTAGATTTTCCTTCAACAAGTGGATACAAGTTTCATTAATTTTGTCTTACACGAGAAGGGAGAACAGCTGTTACTCTTTTCCTTATCAAGATTAATGTATTAGTGCCTGAAATGTATGATTTTCCCCTATATTAGGTTTATGTGCCCCTATTTTAGTATTGGGGCTGTATGTTGGGGTGGTGGCAGGGGTGGTCTACGTGAAGAGTGGCTAGGAGCTGCCCCATGTCAGACACAACCTGTTCCAGAAGGCTCCAATACACCCATCACAGGGCACAGCTGAGTCCCTCAGTCAAGATGGTGGCACCTCAGGGAAAACATATTTAAGAAAGGGCAAAATGCTGTACAGTAGTGTGAGGAGTGAGGAAAAACTGTGCAAAACATCCCTGCAGACACCAAGGTGAAAGGACAAGGTGCTCCAGGCACCAGAGCAGAAATTCCTCTGCAGCCTGTGGAGAAGACCATGGTGGAGCAGGTTGTCCCCCTACAGCCCATGGAGGATCACAATGGAGCAGACATGCACGCTGCAGCCCATGGAGGACCGCAAACCAGCACAGGTGGACATGCTCCAGTCTGGAGCAGGTCTTCTAGCAGGAGCTGCAGTTTGTGGAGAGCTCACAGATCAGTCTGTACCTGATGGGCCATACTCCATGGAGAGGACCCATGCTGGAGTAGTTCTTGAAGAGCTGCATTCTGTAGGAAGGACTCATGCTGGAGCAGTTCATGAAGGATTGTATCCCATGGGAGGGACCCTGTGCTGGAACAGGGAAAGAGCATGATGACGAAGGAAAGACAGAGGCGCTGCTCAGGGTAGGGAGCAAGGGAGAGAGGACCTGAGAATGAACAAGTGAGGTTGAGCCTGGAAAGAAGGGGTAAGTGGTTTTAGCCTTTGTCCTCGCTCCTAACTTTCTTACTATATTTTTAATTGCCACAAAGTTAAATTAATTTTCACAAAGTTGTGTCTGGTTTGCCTGTGGTGGTAGTTGTTGAGTGGTCTCTCTATCTCCACCCACAAGTGTTTTCATCTTATTTTGTCTCTGTCCTGTTGAAGAGCGGGAGTAAGAATAGCTGGGTGGCTGTCTGGCAGTCAGCTAAGATCAACTCACCACACCCTCAAAAAATGCAAGGAGAGGGAATATCTTCCTGTATTGTCCCAAACAAGGTAATGAAATGTTTTCATTTGAGAGAAGGAGTTGGGAGAGATGCATGGATATATCTACTTTGAGACCTTTTGGAATATCTGCTGTTAGGACAGAGTTGTCTTTGCTGTTGTAGATTTCCAGATGTTTAGAGGGGAGGCAGGTCAACCATGAATTACTGTTTAAAAGCAGCGTAGACTTAGCTAGAGAGATATAAGCCCTAATCATCAAAGTATTTAGGGCATATATGTGCCTCTTCTTTTTTTCAGAGGAACATTAATAGCTTTCCACTTACTGCAATACCATGACAATACGTTATATGCATGATTGGATTCTGTGGTTGTAAGCAATCCTCCAAATGTGCATTGACAGCACCGATGAATATTTATGAGGAATGATAATAAAAATAATAGTAAGGTAGACACTAGAATCTGATATAATGTTTTTCTTCTGAACGTGTGTTCATTGCTGGTTTTCCCCCTTCATTCTGTTTTCTGAATTTAAAAAAAAATTAAAAAAGAATTTGTAACTGAATGTGGTTTCACTTCTTTACCTTTCTTCTTTGCTTGTTTGAAGGCTGAGCTAACAGGAAAATCCTACCTAAACATGTTTACTTCTTCACAGAACTGAACTCCCAAAGAATTGATAAATTAGCTATTTAAATACAATTCATAAGACTGCACACTTAAGTGTAAAGCTTAATGACTTAACACAATTGTGAAAGAGGCCTGACTTAGTGTCAAAATGTTTACAGCCAGATCTTCAGCTGGTGGAATCAACAGTGCTGTGTTGAGTTCAGTGGAGCAATGCCAATTTTCACCAGCTGAAGCTCTAGTTCTTTATATTTACCTACAGATTTACTTTAATATGGTTCCTTTGTCATGCTCACTGGCATGCGCACTCATGTCTAATGTGGGCACTGCTGGGTAAAGGATGTGTTGAGCCATTCAATGAGATGTTTAAACGAACCACCTGCAGCCCATTGCTAGTTAGCAATGCAGGTAGAAGCGCAGAATCCCACAAGGAAGGCTGCGCAGCCTGTCCATCCTGCAGCTAAACAGGTTCTGTGTACCTGTTAGAAATCTAATACGTAGGTTTCTGTGCAACCACTGTTGAGCTATTGCTCACACACTCACTGCACAGTCAGTGCTTCCGATAATTCAAAATTGCAATCTGCTTTGGGGGTACTTGGAGCAGATGAAGGGTGCAATATAAAACCAAATTATCTTCTATTCAGTTTGTGAAACTATGAGTTATACTTGACAGTGTGGTAGAAAATATTTTTGTATGTCTTCAAACTAACTCCTGTGAGCAGTTTTTGTACTGTTTCAAAGTAATTTAGCTCTGGGGAGGGAACAGAAGCAATGATCATCCGTCCAGGATAAGAATTAATAGGGCCAGTATTGATCAGCCATAGCTCTTTACACAGAGCTCTGGCCAGAGTCAAATGTAGCATTTCTTCACATCTCCCTTTGATTTTTCTCTAGAGAATTTAATCTAAAGATGTGTCAGTTGCAGGATGCTAGTTATCTAATTCTATCCATCACTAATAGAAAAAAGAGGTGAGAAAAAACCCCACCCAAACTACAATAATCAGCTAGATAACTAAAATTACTCTGGGCAAAAAGAAAACATCTGTTTACATGTGAAAGTCAAAAGGGAAAGGCCTGTTACTCTCAACTCATAAATAAACTCATACTCTTTCCTTGGCACCTTTTCTAAGAATGAAAAAATTGAAGCATAAAGTACAAATTCCAAACCAGTCCATTTACCATTATTGTCACAGGAAATGTTTCATAATCACACCAATGTTACTGGACAACCATTTACTTATTTATTTTTATTATATGAGTAAGCGGGAAGTAGTTGTTACAAGGTACTCCTGATGTCCTGGAAATGATCTTGCATGTGCAGCATTGGAATTAATAGCCACTTAAAAGTGTGTTCCCATTTCCCAGAAGTCAAATTGAGTTTTGATGATGGTTTCACTGGAGACAGGACCAGCTCCTGAATAAACCATAAGGGAACAGAAGAAAATAAGCAGGATATATGGGGTTACAATGTCACTCTGTCGAGCCCAATATTTTGTTTTAAATGGTGAGAAATAAAAGATGCTTATAGAAGGGAAAAAACCAGGGTCTTTTTATAGTGACATTATTCAAAAATCCTCTCATGGTATCTAGCAACTAGAAAGGCAGAAACTCCTCACTCGAGCCAGAATTAATTTCATGGACATATTTTAAAGTAGAAACACAGACTGGATTGTGCAGAGGTCTGGATCTGTTAGTCATCTCTGATTTCAACTGAAGGTTCGGGCAACTGAAAAAGATGTTGTGACCTCATTTCAAATTTGCTTGATGTCTCCTAGAAGAAGCACTGCCCTTCAGAGTGGTTTAATCTGGAGTTATCAGTAGACCAGGACAGGGACAGAAAGGCTGTTGCCTTGTCTGGGTAAGAAGCCATTGGTATAGTCTGTTTAGAGGTTCATAGCAGTTTTCTGTTTGGTTAGCACTATATTCAATTGCATGGAAAGATACAGGAAAACAGGCTCGACTCAGCCCAAGCTGAATAGTTTAATTATAAAATACAGGTGGAAAAATTAAAAAATATCTTGCTCACCCTTTTACTGTGCTAGGACTCAGGGAGGCAAGACTGGTTCTCAAGAAAAAATGTAAGGGGTTGTCACACTAGGTTGAAGGGGCTAACACCACAGCTGTGGCCCAGCACAGTATGTTGTGCTGTGAAACAGGCCAACAGTGCCTGACCCCCAGTCTAGACGTATATTGCCAATGGCAATCCTGCCTGCTGCAGAGCTTGGGGAATCACACTGCTGTTAGAGATGTAAGCTTTTTAGCCAGAATCCACTAGCAGTTGAACAAAAAAACCCCACGTGTACCCTTGAGAATCTGACTTTGGACATTCAATGTGAACAACGTTGTCAGCCACCAGAGAGATATCAATAAACATAAGTTTGTGAATAACTTCACATATGTAATTGGTTACAGTAAGTGATGTCAATAACTCTATAAAGATAAATCCAAGAAACACTAGTTATTACCACAAGGTCAGTTAACAGGAGCTCACCAAGTAACTAAGAATAAATCAAACCTCTCTTTTTTACTATTGAAAAAACAAAGCAACAAACCAGAACTGCGCTATTGGCATAATGGTAAGTAAGAGTCTTTGTACAGAAAGAAGGTATTTTATACGAAACATTGGTATGTTAATCATTGCTATAACATATATGTTAAAAAGCACATAAATTTTATTTACCTACTTTTATCCAGGATTGTACTACTTGGATGACATTAATAAGTTTGTGTTAGATACGGAGGCAGTGCAATCCAAAACCTCAAAGCATGTTAATACTTCTTAATTCCATTTGATTTCAGGTGTTCAGCTGAGATCAGGGTCCAGTCTCTCTGGACTTCCTCTAAATCCTAGAAAATATTTCCTCATGGGAATATAAGCAGCATTAAGATATAGGAGGCTTCCTGCCTTCTTACAGACATGAATTTATGTTGGTCAGAGAAGGTTAGAGCTGAATGTTGGCCTTATAGGTGGAAGCAGTGCCTTCCACCTATATAGCAGTTAGACTTAAGTTATTGGAAGAGGTAGACGGATCCTTTAAAGGATCTGAGTACTGCGTGTTATTTAAAACTCTATGTGAATTGCAGTTCTCACGCATCAGCACATGCCCAAACATGCAGGAAAACTGCATACTGCTGGAGAAGGTGCAGGATGGGGGTGGTACGGGAATTGCTCTTTTAGCAATTTTCTGGTTATCAAAATCAAAAACTTCTAGGCAGAAAGAACAGTTTCCCCCCACTGTTTTCTTCTGAGAAAGTGATTGTGATATCTTTATCTCCATTATGGCTTTTTTCTGATTGAGAATTTTCTTAGCTGAATTCCAAATGTCTAGTGAAATACACCCAGGCCTACTAATAACAGTCACCAAGGATACACAGAGATTTAATGCAGTGTTTGCAGAGCTGGGAGTAATGGCTGTCAAACTGAGCTAGTGGAGTTACAGTACTTCATTAGCTCATTTGGAAGAACAGTGATTTTAGAGCAGAAGGTATCTAAACTGTAAACACCTCCCAAATCTTTCCACCACCCCACTCTTACTAAAGAGACAAAGGTAAAATAGAGAACACTTGCAATCAAATGAATATTTATTATGTGTAAAAGAAAAACATTCATTTTCAAATCGCTTTGAAAGTGTGTATCTGTATATACAGGGAATCTGATTGTTTCTGTATTTTACTGGTGCTTAGCACTTATGGTAGAATTAAGAAAGATCAGTGGCATTCTTTGCATGGTAGTAGTAAGAAAAAGGAATAAAGGGAAAGCACTGCAATTTTGTAAAAGTACTGTGGCTTTCTTTCACTGAGATTTACACATTCTTTTCCCCCTTGCTTGCAAAATCAGTTTTTGGCACATTTGTCTTCTTGCACTGTATTAGTAATTTGATGAAACCTGTGTGGCTACGGACACAGGCTACAGCAATTTGTTGGAATGAACTAACGCAGCACTGTGTAACTCAGATGCTTTTTATAATAGGACAGATATTTGCCACCTGGACTTTTACAGTAACTAAGTAGAAAAGCCTATAGCAGCGTGTTTTACATAGCTTTTCATTTTTATTTATAGTATTTTGTTTTTCAAAGGAGACAGAAAAGTACAGAAGCAAATTAAAAATACCAGTCTCAATAATCGCAAGGATGGGACTGCCTCTTTTTATCTCCTAGCTAACAGCTCAAAAGGGGTTTTGTTTTTTGTGTCCGGTGCAGCAGTACCAGGGACTCATGACTGAAGTGATTTAAGCCGCCTCACCCTGCCTGTGAGCTCTCATTCTGGGTTATGGGCAGAAACGCTCCTAACACCAGGGGCTGATGAGGAATCAGAGCTCACCAGGAGTAAACCGGATGATAAGACATAGAAAGAAAAACAGAAGGGAGTTTCAGGGTCTCAATATAGGGTTTCCTGCATAAGGAAAATTTATGGGAAACAGCTTTCCTGTCCTCTTCACAGGTCCCAATCTAAATGTTCCCAGCCACATATAAGGATACAATGGACAGTGTATTTTCTGCAGTGGAGCAGAGAAGACAGGAATAATAGATTGGTTGTTTAAAAAAGTTGGTGTTATATCCTTTCACTTACTTTCACTAATTAACATTGGGCAAAACTCAAAAGATTTGGTTGGATACTTCCACCCATTCCCCAGACCCCAACCAGCCCCGTAGCACTCTCTCTCATCTGTTCTCAAGTCCTGAACATCTCTTTTCTGCTTTTTGGTGTTTGATCTCCCCAAAACACACTAAAACTAGGGAGTTTATCGCTCCTGCATTTACTTTGATGGTGATACAGCTCCTAAAACACAGAGTAAGTGGGACTGAGCTCAGAGAAAGAACTTGTGTTTGTGTGATTTCAGGATAACTGATGTACAAATATTCTCACCGTCCTGTTGTTCTTCCTGTCACTGGCTGCTGGCATCACTGTACTTTATTTACTGTACAGTAAAACTGGGAATCACGCAGATTAAAAACTATTGCTTTCAAGTCTTGATATCCCACTCATTTCCTGTCAGCCTGCTGATATAACTGATCCAGAAGGCACTTTTCATTAAGAGCTACAGTTAGAAAATCTCTTAACACTGGATTTGACTTTTCATGCTAAACACTGGATTGGGTAACCTCCATTACATGCCACCCAGCAGAGAAAATACACTGTGGTTGTGTCTTAGCAGATGTCTGGTGACAAATATCACTCATCTCTGTGGCAATCATCTTGTGTCAGCCTTCTTGAGACCACAGAAGAGATTAGGATTTAGAACAAAACACTTTTTCAATCTACTTTGTAGGCAGACTTCCACATCGGTCGTTCTAGACATTCCTTTATTCAGCTGTCAGTTGCTTTTAAGTCATTTTAAAAAGTAATGATGAGGATTTGTCTCTCCCCTCCCCTTCTTATGGGGACTTAAAGCAAAGCTTGAAAAGCCTTGATTTGAATAAACAGATCAGGTTTTAAAATGCATAGCTAGAACAGACATTTTAATTGTCATCTTGAAGAATTTATTTGTACAAAGAATATAAAGATTGTCAGAGAAACATCTACCAATGGCTTCTTGAGGACTTTTCAATCTAGGTCCCCATTTCTGCTGAAGATAATTGAAAAGAGATTTCAGGACTTTACTCCTATCTTTTCATTAGACGCTACTAAATTTGGCATCCCTAGCTTGAGGGCCTTTCTCCATTATTTATAGATCTGGTAGACTTGCAGAGACTGGATGAATGGACTTCCATAAGCATAACTCTTTCATTCCCACCATCTCTTTTTCAAGCTACATTATATAATTTTATATTTCAGAAAGGACGCTTAAATGTAAAGTGCCCAAATCTCAGTAGGGAAAAATGAAAGTAATTCTGTATTGTGTTCATAGGCCTTATGGTCAATGCCATGAATCTTGTGTTTATTCTGTGTACAGTAAGAACAAAGAAAAAGCACAGAATTACAAAACCTAAATAGTCATGTTTTACAGTTTAGCATTCACCAATGTGAAAACCAGTTTATGGCACGAAGGTGTGGAAAATGAGGTTGTTCTTGTTTTCAAAGATTTTTGGCTTCATTCTTAACCAGTGCAAATTGTGATGGTTCTTTTGAATTTTTTCAACATTATTGTATTTTGACCTCATCAGCTACCACTTCTGAGATACTGGTAAGACAAAATAAACTTGCTTGGTTTCAAATATTCTTCTTATTGTATAGGACACATCTGATTATGTGCTCCCTGTCTCATTTAGCAGAGTAAAGCTTAAAACTCTTTACAATGCATTAAATAATTAAAATATTATTAAGAAGCTTTAGTAATATAGTCTATTTTTTATCAAAGCAAAAACCTAAAGTAATACTGATAGTACTCATATAACATCACAGAATTTTTTTTATTATTTTTTTTCCACAGTAATCCTCTTTATGAGCTCAAAGAAAAAAAAGATAATATCAAGGTCTTTGGTGGCTCTAGGACATTGATTGCCAAACCTAACCATTCTTCCAAATATCAGTAAAGTAAAAGCAGCAGACTACTGTGAGCTATTTTTCAGCCAAAAGGATTAGATTTGTCTCTTAGACGGGTCTGACATCTAATATAGATTTCCAATGGGTTGAGTTTCGCCAGTCATAGTTGTGACTTTGTGAGAAGACTTGCAGCTTTCTGAGGGTGGAGTATGTCCCCTGCTGGGGAACTGAAGCATGCACCTCAAGCCCTGGCACAGCAAATCTTCCGTATTTCCTGTTTTTAAGAAACATTCAGTTGAGCTGTGGGGAGACACCCATGTGGTCAAATCTTTAGGGATAATTTCTGTTACAGCTACACAGTGCAGTGGCTTCTGGATTCAAATAATGAAGCAGCTATGGTTATTTAGGACTTGAAAATAAGTAGGAAGAAAAGAAAATGAGAAAAAAAAAAAAAAGAAGCATTACATCCTCAGCAGTTACGTGGTTTTAGCCTTTGTTCCAGGGACACACTATGAAGATATATTGTCTCAGAGACTCACACTGCTGCTTGTATGCAGAAGCACAGAAAAAGGACTGTAAAATAATTAAGGGAAAGTAACAAGCTGCACTTGTTAATGAAATTCAATTTTGATTTATTTTCATAAAAGCACCAGTGTTATTTGTGTAAACAATACAAACTGCATCTGCTATTTAGCTTTGTGTGAGATTTTCCATATCACTGAGGTTTAGGGAATATCACTTAGGGAGAAAAGCAATTTTAAGGTTATCATGTGAGTGACAAAGACATTAATCTGACAAGATATGCTCAAGAGACTCAAGATGCAATTGTAGAATTCTTTTTGGCTCTCTCACCCATAATTTCATGGAGCTCAGTGTAATTAACACACTTCATGGGATTTAAGTAACATTTGTTACTTCTCCATCAGAATGCAAATTTAAGTATGATATGGATCTGTACAGGAGACAGCAACAACTGTTCCCTAGGTAATAACTTGTGCACTGTTTCCCATTGCAAAAAATAAGGGGGGAGGAAAAGGTGACAGAGAAAACATTGCTCAGGTTTTATTAGGAAGTTAACATATGTTTTATAGCTGCTGCAAATGCAGAAACTAGACATGTCATAAAATTAACAAAAACTAAATGGTTTATTGTTAGTGTGAAAATTTTAGGCCCCATTTTCTTAAAAAAAGCTGTATGAAATAATGAAATCCGCAGACTCTGTGTGTGTGTGTGTATGTGTATAAATAGGTGTGCAATCGGCTAATACAAAAATCAGTAGGTCAGAAGCATCTGTAATTCTTAACCAGGAAGAAGACATTGTAACAAAAGAGAGTCAGTAATTATAGACATGCAAGTGCGTGCATGTGTGCATGTATTACAGAAATACATTTGAGCATTCAAATGAGAGGTGGTAGATGCGCCATCCCTGGAAGCATTCAAGGTCAAGTTGGAGGTGGCTCTGAGCAACCAGATCTAGTTGAATATTTCCCTGCTCATTGCAGGGGGTTTGGACTAGATGACTTTTGATTGTCCCTTCCAACCCAAACTATTCTATGATTCTAAATCAAGAATCTTATTTCTTCTGTAATAGGTCAATATACAATAAAATAACAGATTAGAAGACTGTTTACTTCCCTGTCCTACATTCCATGTCAGAAGACAAAAGACTAACCCAAGTCTATACCATGTAAGGAGAGATCAAGTGGTATCAATTACCCATGTTTTTCATCATGAAATTGAAAAAATAAAAATAAATTTCATGCCACATGCAGCCTATTGGAAAAGAAAGAACAAAATATGCAAATAATTAATTAGCCACCACCACATTTCTCTAGAAATAACCCTCTGAGACAGGAAAGATCTAGATTTTAGACTTCTTTTACTTAATCATATTTGAGTACAAAGTGAATAAATGCACAAAGCATAATGCATATAGAACATATAAGTTGAATAAACGAAGTGGGGCATACAGTACACATTAGTTTATTAATGCTTCAGATTTTCTTTTATGTCCTTCAGGTGCATTATTAGATGCCTTAAGGACAATCAGATTTATCCTCATCTGCTCTTTTTTTTTCATTTTTTTTCCCCTACAGATGAAATAAATAAATAAACCTGTACAATGAAGTTTTCCTTAATGCATTTGGCATTGGCAGAACACTAATCTGAGAAAACTCTTAAACTGTCAACATCACAGAATGGGAGATTCAACTAATTTCTCCCATAAGTCTCTTATTTTTATTCAACTAGAACTGAAATGTTTTTGTTTTTTAGGATGAATTTAAGGTATTACTACTCCTTTATGTTTGACGTTCAAAACAAATTATAAGAAAAACTGAATTGCTAAGCTGGCTAAAACTGCATGTGAAATCAAATCAAAGTCCTATTATCATACAAAGTAAAAAAAAAAAAAAAGAAAAAGTTGTAGATCCCGGTGTGTCATTGGTGCTTCTGATTTCTAAGCTCTACCATATATTTATGTCTACAGAACACTTGTTATACCTCCTAGAAAGAATGAGAAATGAACTTTAAATGTTTTAAGAAAGATTTCTTGTTCATAGGCATATGGAGGCACTCAGATGAGCAGTGAAGCATCACCACTGACATGCGCCCAGAAATAAACAGGAGAGGCAGTCTAAAAGAGACTCAAGATACGGGTTTATCCCAATGGGAGACATATGACACATATAC
This sequence comes from Limosa lapponica baueri, assembly GCA_002844005.1. Classification (NCBI taxonomy): domain Eukaryota; kingdom Metazoa; phylum Chordata; class Aves; order Charadriiformes; family Scolopacidae; genus Limosa; species Limosa lapponica. Next base: position 521,767 of record KZ505842.1, read on the forward strand.
GCTGTAAATAAAAATACTCTGTACTCAGTTCAACCTGATTTTCATGCTATCAGACTAAGAGGGAACACTTTCTAGTGCCTCTTTACTGATGCTCTATTTATGCCTGGGATTTTTCCTCACAACGCTTTCCTGGGCCCTGTGATTGTCTGTCTCTAACCTCCCCCCCACCCTGCCCTGAATCTTATCTAAAAGTGAAATTATAGTAATTAATTTATCACACATGTAGTTCAGCTTGTTGGCTGCAGCTAGATTCATGCAACATGTTACTAGTGCAATACTAAATACCTCATCTCAGTAGATTTTCAGGCCATGGGTTGTATTGTGCATCTATTTTATGTATTAGTGGTCTGCTATATCATGTGAAATCACCTATTGCTAGGCACTCAGTGTAGATAATTCTGAGATGTGTAATTTAATTGTGAGACACTTATAAGGTGGTGTCTAAGATTTAAAGCCTAGCCATATCTTTATAACCTTCTGCAACCCTCTCCTGAAGCTCTAAGCAGCTCTATTTTCATTTGCACATTTATATGGCTTTCTGACACCTGCTGCCCAATAACTGGTGCCATAAGCAATTCATTCTTAATCTATGTAACTAAAACAGTGATTTCAACATGCTTAGTTTAATGCGCTGTTTTGTCAAAACACCACTGTTCTATCTTTTTTGAACAGCCTAAGAAATGGCAAGAATCATGTTCATATGAAACAAATGTTGTGCAGCTTGATATTCTGGTATTTGAGGGAGCAACATCATGAAATACACAATTTAAGTCCTTTTAAATGTATGATGTAGTTTAAAACAGATGATGTTTTAAATTATTTTCCTTATAGAAGATCTGTTCTAAGAAACTCAGTTTGTCACTTCTTTTCTCAAATAGAATATATATTTTTTAAGTTCTTATTCTGCAGCAACTGTATTAATTTGGTAGACAACCTGTTTTTTTCTTCCTAAAATGTATGCACATTAAGTTTCTTTGTCTGCTTGCCCTAGAATTAAAATGGCACAACTGCTACTTAAGAAAGTTATAAATAAGAAGTTTTATCAAAATGAAACCCAGATGCCCCAGAAATATTAACACATTTTTCTTGTTTATACTAGAAAAAGTTAAGGCAAAGTACATAGCCTTACTCTGTGCTTCAAGCTAAAATCAGTGGTTGTTGTACAAATGGAGAACCAAATTTCAGTATCAGCAGCCCTTAGTCCTGGGTCAATAGTCATTCTCTAAGCCCTAACATCATCTCCTAGATTCACAAATATGCTGCCAGGCATGAACTTGCTGATTTCAACTCTTTTAGTTGTGTTCACGAACAGAAGTGATGTCTAAGCTATCCAGGACTCAAATTACACAGAACTTTAAAGGTCAGTATTACCACCTCCAATGATGGCCAGAAATTAATAGGAAGTTCATGGGACTGAAACAGTTTCTTTTGTCTGGCCCTGCAAGATAACTTGTTGATAAATTTTGTATCTACTAAGGCTAGTCTTCATGCCAGTCCTAAAAATCCATTAGTGGGAATACTTCATGTTGTGAAATTCGAATAGCTGGATTTTTAGTGCATTCGAGTCTGTTATAAATCCAAGTATTTTGAATCTGATAGGTGTTTTACTACCCCTTGAAATACTTTGGAAGAGTCTTCCTGGTATTTTCTTGGCTGTGATCTTTTAAATTCTATAAAAAGTGGTCAGTTTCACTGGTATAAATGAAAATATGAGGTTCTAGTAAGCATAAATCAGTTGGAGATGACATGCATAAATGACAAAGTAAATGCCTTGTATGGAAAGACACAGATTTTCTGATTCAGAAAAAGCTGTCATCCCCTTAACAGAAGCTGCAGGTATTGTAGCAAGAAAATATGAGTAACACAGAACCTATTCACCATTTCAGTGTTTGGAATTGGGCACAAGTGATTCATAGCAAGGTTTGTGTACTGTTCAGGTCCCTGGAATGCTGTCACCTTGCATATGCCTCTTGAAGGGTTGAAATATTCCCGTTAAGTATACGTCTTGAAAGAATAAAACACTTCTCCCAACACATGAAACGGACTGAGCCAACTGAGCCCCATGCCAGAACTTCTGGTGCTTTTTTCAGGATTGTCTTATCTCCAGAGAATGAAAGCTGCTTTGGACTTCCAGTCTGTGGAGACCAGTATGAAGAGTTGTAACATATGAACTCAATGGAAGTCTTTCACTGTTCATGAAATTCTCTCAGAAGCAAAAAATAAGCTGCTAAAAATAAATATAAACATCCTATTATCAGGTCATTTCCCAGAGCCCACCTTGTACCATGCTTCTGGGGACATTCTTCTCTAGCAGTCTGAGATTACTTTATCATTTTTTGTCAGACAAGAATGTCTTGGAAATGAGCTGGATCACAAAGAGTTCAGGTTTTCCTCAATATATTTAATTCCATAAAGTCAAAAGAAAGGATTTCTCATGTCATACAAATGCATGATAAACTTCGTCCAATTGGATGTATTTATTTCTGCCTAGTTGGCATTATTCATTGTGTTAAGCTTGCATTTACCTTCTAATTGTGCTTACGTTGCCTACAGCAACTAAAGTTTTAAAATAGGTTTCATTAGGCAAGAAAACTAAAGCAAGTAATTGTTTCTAAAATTTTTCTGTTTAATTCTGGTTAAAACTTGATTTTTTCCTAGCTCAGTGGCCTAAGAAGTAGTAGTAGTAATTGGCTTATTGCTATGTAGTATTTGTAAGCATGAACAGTAAACCTGCTTAGGCACAGTTATTCTATGCCTACAGGGTGGAAGCATGGTTTATCTGAGTTGTGTGTGGTTTCATAATGATTATTGAATCATTCCTTAGGTTTTTCATATACTTGTTCAAGTCATGTTGGGAAGCATACAAAAACTGATTAGATATATGTTTATATTTATATTTATGCTTATATTTTTTTCTATGTATATTATTTACATGTACATTAATATTGAAATCTGTATTAATATTTATATCTGTACATCTACATGCTGTCTGAAGTCCAAATCAAAAGCTTTGCTGTAGAAAAGTAAATGTCTCAAATAAAGAACTTTGGTCAAGTCATGTTGGGCTTAAACCAAGATAACACACTGACTTCTTCAGTACAATGCTGATTTACACTTCCTGAACAGCTGACTCCACATGTTGAAAGAATGACCATTTTTTAACATTTTGGTGTCACAGAAGCAGAATATTGGAGAAGAGTGGCTCTTCTGGATTCAACCAGAGGTCCAAACCCAGTGACAAAAGATGGCTACTTAAGGTAATAATAAAATGTTTAAAATTATGTAAAAATAGAGCAAGCACAGGGTGGCGTACTCCTCTGGATACTTTTCCAGCTTTGTGTGTCTTATGGCTTGTATCTAGAGCTTATATCTCAGTGTTTAACATCCCTTCATAGGCTTCCATTTATTTGTCTAATCAGTTTTTGAACTCACTTAAAATTTTGGCGTCCAAGCTATTCTGTGATGATGAGTTTCGATATTTAGTCATATGCTAAATGCAAAAAAAATATAATTATTATTTTAAACCTATTTCCTTACAATTTAATCTAATAGCTTTGATAATTATTTTGTTATGTAAGAGAGTGTAATGTTTTGTTTTTCTTCCCCAATAATTATTAGGAGTTTGTGTTTGTTTGGGGTTTTTTGGGTTTGATTGTCAGTGAACACTGACTTAACATTTACATAGGTGTATCCAGAATAGCTGCAATTACCTTTTCTGGATTAATGGTGCCTAGTTTAGAGCCCTTCACTATTTATAGGAAGTGAGAATTTCGGTTTGTCTTTTTCCCATGTGCATAGTTTTGTATGCGTTGCCTCTGCCTCTTTATTACCCAGTTCGTACTGTCAGGAGCTTTTGCAACCTTTCACAAAGAGCAGGACTCTCATTGCTAAAACTGATTATTTACTCCTGCTACTATTTTCTGTCCTTTATTTATTTATTAATCTCCTGTCCTTTAGGTATTTATAAATCTAAAGGTAGAGATTCCTTTTTATAATCCATGACAGTTCTGCTTATTTAAGGGCCTTTTATAGAGGACCTTGTCAAAAGTTTTCTGAAAATCCAGGCACAGGGTATCAACCAGATACAGATCATCCTTGCTTGTATGTTCATTTATTCTTTCTAAGAAATTAAAAAGCCAAAGAATTTTCTCTACAAAATTTCTTTTTATTCCTCCCCATTTTGTTGTATTTAACTATGTGTCTATGAATTTTATTCTACCAATCTACCTCTAAGGAATCAGACATACAACTTTCTAGTTTTCTTCATCTTCCTCACATCTCCTCTGCCAAATTTCTCTAAGGATCCTTTTAAAAAAAGGGCATAAAAATTGCCAACCTCTATTCTCATACAGAAGCTGACATATACAATAGTGTAAGATCTATGATCAAATGACAAGGTCATATTTGAGTTATTTAAAAACCCTTGGGTGTATATCATCTTGTCTTGGCAATTTGTTACTATTCATTTATCTATTTGGTCTAAAATAACTTCTATTGACACTTTAATTTAAGATAGTTCCTACAGTTCATCCTTCGCAAAGAAAACAGCCACTGTGGGGATCTTCGCAAACTCTTCAGCGGTGAGTATCAATGTGAAGAACTCATTTAATTTTTCTACCGTGGTCTTATCTCCTTTGAGTTCCCCTATTACACCTCCATCATGTATCAGCTCTGCAGACTCTGTGGCAGACATTATGCTTCTGATGGGTTAGAAAAAACGTTTATTATGAGTTTTCATGCCTTTCACAAGCTTGTCATCTAAATCTTTTTTTTGGTCTTAGCTTGATCCTACATTACTTTTCAGAGTTCATGATATTCAGATCTTCCTTACATGGTTATAAATTCCACTTTCTGAGAGTAAGATTTTGATTTGAAGAGTTTCTTCATGCTTCTGTTTGTTGATGCCATCATTTTGTTAATCACCATAAACCTTACAGAATTTCCATTACACATTCAATAACTTAATCCTTTAAGATTCTCCTTTAAATTTCTTGGGTGTTTTTCTAGTCTTTCTCTTTTTTATAGAGTTCCCCTCATTTATATGTATACATGTGTATGTGTGTGTAATTTTTTTTTTCACTCCTATAGGGAAGAGGAATTTAAATGTACTATAGTCAGGATTTCAGAATGGCTCTTCAGTAGTAAAAATTTCAGTAAGTTCTTATGCTCTGTTCAGAATTATATAAAAAATAGCTGCTCCAAGGGCAATCATTATAGCATCTAAAATTAGTTTTTAGAACATGTCCCAAAATTACTTTTTACCAATCTTCATGGGAATAATTGAGTTGTTCATTATTACTGAGTTTTCTACTATTGTAATCTCTCTCATCTGCCTTAGCATGTCCCAGTCAATATACCTATCCTATTCAGGTGATTAATAACACAACCTTCCTACAATATTCTCTGTATTTAGACAAGAAATATTCAAATCAGAGGGAATGTTCCTTGTTGATACAGTTAATTTTTTTACCTGTTTTGACTTTATCTGCACCTATACCATTAAACAACCTTGGGCCTCAAATCAGGATATGCAGAGAGGACTGTGACCACATAGCTTAAAGTTAGTCCTCTTTAGAGAAAAATGCGTGTGTTTACAAGGATTAAAACTTGGCCAAGATTTCTTCTGGTCCCTGTGTTCTGGACTTAAGATGCAATTTTTATTTTTGTGCATGATTTTTCAGTTCAAAGTACTTGAGAAAGATAGATGACTACACTGCAATACATCAGAATAGGGATTGGAAGACAACATAGTGTGGGTGGACGCATCAGGGTATGCCCGGAGAGCAAATGTATTCTCATACAGTTGGATTTAATCTAAATCCAGATGCTAGAATTCTTTTAACTCCAAAAAACAGCTGGGTAGTTGACACTCTACATGAAGAGCACATAAACTCGTCAGTGAACTTCAGAGATTGTATATAGCAGATATATCTCTGTACGTCTGTAACTTAAGGTATAGTAACACCCACTTGCCAGCACAATCTGACCTATCCCTCCTGTTGAATTTTTAACCTGATATTGCAGTTTTTCATACAGTATCTTCACTTCTATCAGGCTTTTTACATGCCTATTAATTCTGAATTTGAAAGAAGAACATATATATTTGATTAGGACATGACTGGTCATTTTTAAGGTGTCCTGACTAAATATGACTTCCCTTAATTGGGGTTCTTCATTATTTTTTGCTTATATCTTATGCATAAATAGCCTCCCCTCAAATACTTCCCCCCCAATCACCATATTTTATTGTCAAAAATTAAAATAATTTAATTCACTATTGATTAAATGTTCAAGAACGAATGCCAAACTTACCAACTTTTTCCACACAGATCTACCAGAAGCCATCATACAATTTGCGGCAAATGACCACAATTTGAACCCTATGTTTTCAGGTGTATTTGCAGCAGGTCTAAATATGCTCTTTGTTATTTGTTATTCTTTTCTTTCCAGCATAGTTTGCCATACCAGTATTAGAATATATATTTTCAGTATAAAGATGATCTTTGCTATGTGTCTAAGAATAGGATTGTTCCAATGGGAAACTTCAGCTGCTCATTAACAATTGGAGTTCCTCCCAGAGACATGAATAGCTACTTCACTGACATGCAGAAGCAGCTAAAAGAGTTTCAGATAGCAGGTAGGTGTTGATTTTGACCTAGAAATCCTTAAAAGATTTTGTACCTTGTTACCTGAGAAACGAACTTTCTCTGGTTGTGTTTTCACCATTAGAAACAGCTTAAGAGCTCTGCTTCGCACATGCTAAGTTCACAGGATGATAAGGCATTATTGCCCAGTCTTCAGACCTATGTACCGAAACATACTTTCTAAGTATTTCACTAACACCTAGATTTGCATTCTGGGTATTTAAGGAATATGCAGAAAATTAATTTAATTTCCAGCCTTTCTTGAGGCATATGGGATTCTCTGGGAGAGATGTAGGAAGGTTATATGTAAAGATCATTGTTCAATTTTGTTTCAAAAGATCTTCTTCTCTTCTGTAATCTTTTTCCTTTTTTTTTTTCCTTTTTAGTATAGTCTCTAAGATGTGGGAAGTATACAAAGATAAATATTCAGATAGAGTTTGAAAATGTATGTGAATCTAGTTTCTCATATTGCACAAGAAATTTGGCTTGAAAGAGATCTGAATTTAGTTATTATGTGGCATTGGATAGAAGTAAATGAGACAAACTGGTCTTGTTTTGAAGTTGAAAAAAATTTCTTTTCTCATGTTGGCAGCCAGTACTGTCAAAGTAATTTTTGTTTGGGAGAAACGCTTCTGCTATACAGCATCTGATGAGAGTGGACATAGTAGCAAGGATGTGGCAGCAGGTAACACATACTTGCATGCATTTCCTTTGGCTGTATGAATGTTAGAGTGTTTACGGCATCTGCATCTGTCTCCATACACTTTTCTTCAGTGGGCATTTTCCTTTTTTTTTTTTACTTTTCAGAGTTTTGTTCTATATCTGTAACCGATAGTGAGTATGCACAAGAAGTGAGCTTTTAATGGAATAAAACCACATGCACACAGAAAAAGCAGCCATCCTTATATTAGCTCACTGGAGAAAAGATAAGATTTTCACTTAAATTAATACAACTAATTCTGCAGTGATGTACACAAAAGATACAATACTGGAACATGAAGAATAACTGGCAGAAAAGCCAAGAACTACTTCACCCACATTTGACTTCTGCACATCTCCTCATTTACTGACTTTATAACAAAGGCACTTCACTTCTAAGACTGTGAAAATGTTTCTACATGAGTTATCATTAGAAGATTACACTGTCATCTTCCTCTTACTAAAACTGTATGATTGAGAACAGAGAGGAACTTTCCTGCACTCTTTTATATAGCTGGTAAAAGATGGTTCTGAAGACACATTGCTGCAGAGCTAAATAATTTAAAATAGAATTAATGACTGAAGTGAATAAAGCCGGAAAAGTAAACTGTAAATGTGGACTTACTGAAAAACACACTTTAAAAAGTGAAACAATGTGTCACACAAAATTATATTAAGATGCGCCCTGCTAGCAGTCTACTTTAAAAAACAATCTTCAAACAGACAAATTCTGTTTTTCTCCAAAACTAGAAGGTTTGGGAGGTTTTGCTTGTTTGTTTATAAATGAACTAACTCTGGACTAATTCTTCAGTATTAGCAATTCTGGCTTATAGCTATTTAGAATTTTAAGTTTTGTATCTGACAGAAACTTTTTCTTGTTAATATATCTGCCTGTTGTTGCACTGCATCTCCTCAAATGGCCAGTGCTTTAATAAAATTTGATGGAGAGGATCATCAGGAGGAAACCTGATCTCCTTCTATGACAAAGTGACTCGCTTGGTGGATGAAGGAAAGGCTGTGGATGTTATCTACCTAGACTTTAGCAA
>KZ505842.1:537222-550597 GCA_002844005.1 Limosa lapponica baueri
TATAGATTTTTTTCAGAACTGAAGAAATTCTTTTTGCCGTTGCTATAAAAGAGATTTGGGCAGGAGACTTATTTTCTTGTGTTGGCATACATTTTCAGCTTGCTCTAATGTTTGCAGCTCACCCAGGATGTGTTCCATTAACTTCTCTAATGCTGGGGTAACTATGCCCACATTTATTTGGATTTTTTTTCTTTGTCTTTTTTTTTTGTGTATGAGGACCATTTAGGATTTTCTCCTTCAGTATGAAAAGCTAGTAAAATACAAGTGGTGAAAAGTGGGGTTTGAATGCAAACCTGGAATGAATATTTTACCTCAGAATTTTTCATCAGGAGAGGCGAAAGTAAACTCTTCCCAGGGCTGTCTTCTCCCTTGTTTTACTTTCTCCCTTTTGATTTGCTCCTGAGGGCAAAAGAGAGGGAGGAAAAGGTCATGGCAGCTCTGTGTACATTCCCAATCAATCTGTTTCTGACATGCATCAAAGACCAGACACGAATCCAGACACAAAGGTGTCATAAAGTTACCTTCACTTTCCTCGGTTCTTTTACCAAGGCAAGCTCCATCCAAGAGCAGAGCTCAGCTTGTGGAATAGCCTGTTCTGTGTTATTTTTACTCCTGTATCCAGCTTGAGTTTGTTAGATTTCCTCTCCTTCCACTAGTAAGCATTGATATGGTCCTTTCCTTATAAAGATAAAAAGACTTCTAATCTGTTTCTTAAGGGACCTGATTCTCTTCGCTTCTACACCACAGTTGGTAACTTCCATTGCCACAAAAAGGACATAAAATGCCATCAAGTGAAAATTAAGTTACTGGCAGAGTGTATCTATGACAGTTAGCTTTACAGCTCTCTGAAGATGATATGATTGTTTGGCAAGACTGCTTCCTCAAAAAAGAAAGAAAAAATAGTATAGCAAGAAACAAACTAAGGAAGAAGAAATAAAACATGAAAACCAGAAGAATATATTAATCTAATATGCAGGATCTAAGGTTGACTTAAATTTTATCTAGACTCCGCAAGGTTTTACTCCCTATTACCTACTTCAGATCTACCATCAGAGATGTGATCTTTCTTTCAGTCTGACAAGTAGTCTCATAACCTCAGCCAATTTACGACTTCTCATGTTGATAGATGTGTAGATACTTAAAGTCAGCAATGCATAAAATTTACCTATAGATGTTGATGCATCATAAATCCCTTAATTTATATATTTCTCTGTAACCATTTTGAGGCTATAAAAAAGAAGACATATTAGCATATCTCTTAGCAGAGAAAAAATTGCTGGGATGAAGAGATGTTTACTGCTGGATACAAAAGAATTAAAACACAATCAGTTTTTGGCTCCAGAAAACTTACAGTACTCTGGAATGGAGAGAAGGGTGCACACACTTTATTCAGACAAAAATTTAATCGGCTTCCATTGTGTAGTAAAGTGCTTAAACTTGAATTACTATTATGTCAGTCTCTAAAATGGGAAGATTAATCTGAGAAAATACAGACATATACAGTGAGATCACCTCATGAAGCCTTTACAATCAATACAGAGAACTGACAAGCTTTAAGTCAACCAATAGAATCACAGAACAGTCCAAGTAGGAAGTGACCTTAAAAGATCATCTGGTGCAACCTTTGAGATGCAATTTCTTTCATCTTAAACCAGATGCCTAAAATAAATCAGTTGAATTACACCCTAAAAATGCCTTTTGTTCTCCACTGCAGCACTGGATACCAGCACAAATGGTACCTATGAACTCCAAGACTCTAATACTTCCAAAAAAAGACTGTAACTGCAGCAGCTTATATTCTATTTACATTACCTTAAATTTCCATAATTAATGCATTTCCCATCTTAATATGAAAAAGCAATTTGTTATTTTTCATTTTTTTTCATGTTTAGAAAAAACTTGTTTAAAGCAACAGTGGGTAGCTGTGTTGGAAGTTCTTCTCAAAACAGGAAGTCCCCATGGCAATTTTTGAAGCATTAAAACTTCATTTTCCCTGTGAAAAGCCTATTTGAGCATTTTTTAATGCTATAATAAGTTTTCCCAACAGAAAATGAAGCTTTTAAGCCTTACTAAAACATTAATGGGGGCTTTCTACTCAGAGATATGGAGTCCAAACTTTAGATGGAAGAGTTTGATTCTCCATGGCCTTGAATGTTAAGCCTCACTTCCAGTTCCAGTGGAGTACCTTTACACTTTTCAGATAGTGCAATTCTGTTTCATATATTCTTCAAGGCCACTTCTCACAGCCATAAAAAAAAAAAAAAGAAAAAAAAAAAAGAGAAATGTTTTCTATGTAGCTGAGAAAAGCTTTTTTGCTGTAATCACTTATTATTGTGTAAGCCAGTATAAAATATTACCAAGGACAAATGTACCATTTCATAGTGTCTTTGAATTCCTTTGAAAAACTACAGAAGATGCAGAGTAGAACACAATGAGGTCCTAAGCCAGTAAACTTGAATCTTGCTTCGCTTCTCTCTCTGGTCTCAGCCCGGCCCAAACCACAACAAACAGAAATACTCTTTCCTTGCATAGGTGTAATTGAGAGGAAATTCACACCTTTTAATAGCAACTAGAAAAGCACCAGATTTGTGAAAGTATTGACTACTGTAGATGCACAGCCTTCTAATTATGCCAGATTAGCTAAAGAATTGTGTCAGGAAGATGAAAAAGATTATTTCATTAGTCATCGCATTCTCATTGCTGCTCTACACTAGAATCGGTGTAGGAGGAAGTCATGCTTTCAGCTGTGTGTATGAGTGTTTTCTACTTGTGGTCCATTATCTATGGTGGTCCTGGAGATGCTTCTAAGGGAACTAAGCCTGGGAAGACCAGTTCCACATATTCTCTACAGTAAATAAAATATATTTCTAAAAGCGATCCATGCTACCCAGAAATCACAAAATCTTGAAAACTCCTAACATATAGTCATGTTCAACATGGTTATGACCAGTAGTGCCACTGTGTGCACGTCTGCAGTTTATCGCAGAATCACAGAACTGTAGGGGTTGGAAGGGACCTTCAAAGTTCAGCTAGTCCAACTCCCCTACCACTGCGGGATCACTTAGAGCAGGCTGGACAGGAACACATCCAGGCGGGTGTTGAATATCTCCAGAGAAGGAGACTCTACAACCCTTCTGGTCAGCCTGTTCCAGTGCTCTGCTACCCTCAAAGTAAAGAAGTTTTTCCTCATATTGAGATGGAATTCCCTTTGTGTCCTTTGTCCTGTCACCAAGCACCACTGAGAAGAGTCTGACCCCATCCTCTCGACACCTGCCTTTTAGATATTTATAAGCATTGGTAAGATCCCCTCTCAGTCTTCTATTCTCCAGGATGAACAGACCTAGATCTCTCAGCCTTTCCTCATAAGAGAGGTGTTCCTTTCCCTTTGATCATCTTTATAACCCTCTGCTGGACTCTCTCCAGTAGTTCCCTGTTTTTCTTGAACTCGGGGGACCAGAATTGGACACAGTACTCCAGATGTGGCCTCACCAGGGCAGTGTAGAGGGGGAAGACTACTTCCCTGGCCTGATGGCCACATTCATTTTAATGCACTCCAGGAGACCATTTATCTTTTTAGCCACAAGGGCACATTGCTGGCACATGGTCAACTTGCTGTCCACCAGGACTTCCAGGTCTCCCTCTACAGAGCTATTTTCCAGCAAGTCAGTCCCCAACCTGTAACGGTGTATGGGGTTATTTGTCCATAGAAACAGAACCCTACACCTGCCCTTGTTGAATTTCATTAGGTGCCACTCTGCACAAGTCTCTAGCCTGTTGAGGCCTCAATGAATGGAAGCATAGCCTTCTGGTGTGTCAGCCACTCCTTCCCGTTTTTCGTCATCAGCAACCTTGCTGAAGGTACACTCTGTCCCCTCATCCAGGCCATTGATGAAGATGTTGAACAAGACCAGACCCAGTACTGACCCCTGGGGAACACCACTAGTTACAGGCCTGTAACTAGATTCTGCATTGCTGATCACAACTCTCTGAGCTCTGTCTTTCAGCCAGTTCTCAATCCACCTCACTGTCCTCTCATCTAACCCACACTTCCTTAGCTTACCTATGAGGATGTTACAGAAGACTGTGTCAAAAGCCTTGCTGAAGTTAAGGTAGACAACATCCACTGCTCTTCCTTCATCTACCCAGCCAGTTACGTCATCATAGAAGGTTATCAGATTGGTCAAGCATGATTTCCCCTTGTTGAATCCATGCTGACTGCTCCCGATGATATGGCATGCTTTCTCTTGAATTCGAGTCCTAATCAGACACAATGCCTAATATTGGTGCACTGTCCAGCTCTTTTTTGACACTTACATACTGTGTCTATTAATAAAGCAAAACTAAGTGTAGAGGGCATGCTAAGTAGCACATATGATGTCCCTGGAAGATATGGCTCCACTTGCAGTGCCCCTAAGGGTCCTCATACTGCAGCATTGATATCGCAAAGGGTACACAGTAAATCGCTTAAGAACTCAGGTGTTCACGGTGGTGGTGTATGGCACGAGCAACAAGCATGACTCAATGTACAACCCCAAAACTGGACTAACATGATGCTGGAAAAGAGCTTGTTGGATGTAGGACTTTTTTGTTCTGAATTATTTATGCAGCTAGTACTACTATAACCAGCTAGGTTTTCTAGATAGAAGTCAGAAGGTATAAGCTTAGTGTCTAGTTAAATCATTATTTGTCCAGTGCACCATCTAGGATTCAGAACACTGAGTTTTGAAACAGACTAACATTGCCTTCAAAATTACATTTATCACATTGCACAAACAGAATGACAGGCTAGCATCACTAGAAGACAGAAGAAAACCAGCAAGAATGTAGCCTGCCACTAGGTCAAGTAGCTCTTTTTTTTTGAACACTTCTCATCTACATAATTTATCTTTCTGACCCAAAGATGTGAAGCTCCTTATGAAGACTGAGAAAAGCCAGTAGGGAGTGAGCAACTGATCAGTAAAATGAAATAAAACCCATCTGAAAAAATGACTTCTGTGTTGCTTTTAATATTAGGACACTATGCAAACTACTTTAGAGCCCATTTTTCTCTCACTGTAGTAAACAGGAGAATTCACATTGACTTTAGAAAGCATAACTTTGTCTCAGCTCCTTTTTTTTTTAAGAATAAAAGAATTCATTTCTCGGTATGTCTGTTGTTTTCCAGTGGGATAAGATTGTACTACAGGAAGTTTTGAAATTAGCTTCTTTCCATGAGACTGGTGATGAATATACATATCTGTATGCCTAACGGCTAACTATGAAAATGTATTTGATTCTTCACTCTTTTACACTAAATGGTAGGAATTCGAAAAAGTTGTTGAAATAAGCAGCATTGTGCCAACATAAAATTGACATAGTAGAGAATCATACACTCTCGGACTTTAATGGATAGCCATTTACTCTACTAAGGAACTGTAAAATGTTACAATTATGATTTATGAACCTTTTCCACCTTGTTTCATACTGGTGCAAATGGCAAAAAAAGAAAGTGAAGGGCAAAGCAGAATAAGGACATGGTCTAGTGAGCAGCTCTTCTGTGTTCATTCACCCAGCCCCCTTAGTATCCTAATCTGGACTCTACTTTTTCACTTTCTCTCTTACTCTGGTGAACCAAAATTAGATACAATATTCCAGATATGATCTCAAAAGGGTTGAGAAGAGAAGAATAATCAATTATTACATCTTGTTTGCTGCACTAACCAGAGCGTAGTTAGACTTCATTACTATGAGAACACATTGCTGGTTGTTGTCCACTGGATATTTTTTAGTTTGTTGTCCATCAGATCCCCAGATTCCCACCTTTTGCTCCAAATATGCTTTCTAGTTAATTAACTCCACCTTGTTCAGTTGCCAGGTGTTGTTCTGTCACAAATGCAAGAATATGTATTTGCTATTGAAGAACTTATGAGGCTTCTCTCAGCACATTTCTACAGCCTGTCAAGATCCCTTTGAATGCTGGACCCTGACCAGCTAACTGCTCTGTCTGCTCCCTCCAGTTTGGAGTCTTTGGAGAATTCACTGAAATGTCTGGGTTTTTGTGGCAGAGGTCCTCATTGAAGATAGTGGACAGTACCAGGCCCACAACTGACCCCAGAGAAGACCACTGACAACTGGCTGCAAGTTAGACTTGGAACAATTGACTGATACGCTTTGAGAACAGTTAGTTTTTCACCCACTTTGGGTGCAAGTCCGTATTGTCTCATCTTGGCTACCAAAATACAAAAATGTAAAATGTCTCACTAAAGTCAAGGTGAACAATAATTCTCTTCTTGTCCAGCCATTTCATCACCATTCAGGCTGGTCAGGAATACTTTTTCCTTTGATAAATACATGCTGGTTGTTCCAAGACATCTTCTTGCACTTCATATGCCTGGAATGGCTTCCAGAAGGATTTGGTCCTTAAATAAATTAGGCTGACCAGCCTGCAGCCCTCTAAATCCTCCTAGTGACATTTTGAAGATGATGGTGATGTGCGTTTTTTCAGGCATTAAGACCTCTCCTCAATTACCCCAATTATGTCTGTCAGCTTCCTCAGCATCCTTCAATATATCCCATCCATCCCCATGGACTTGTGCATGTCCAGTTTGCTTAATAATCCATCACCTGGTATTATTCTTCTATTGATGCCACTACTTCTCTTCTTTAAACTCCCCAGCTGAGCACAGGAACATGGGAGGCCTGAGAGCAAACCTTGCCAGGCAAAGAAAACATCTTTTTCAAGTATACTTTTCCAATAACCCTCATTATTATGTTGTCCACCCAGCAGAAGGCCCATAGTATACCTGGTCTTCCTTTTCCTGATAGCGTGCTTACATAAACCCTTGTTGTCCTTCACAGACCCTTTCCAGCCTCAGCTGCAGTTCAAACTTGGCTTTTCATACTGCCTGCATGGGCAGTGCTTCCATATTCTTCTGAGGTATCCTGTTCCCACTTTCATCTTTCATAAGCTTCCTTTCTTGTGTCTGAACCTAGCTAGCCTGGAATCCCTTGTTCAGCAAAGCTGGGCTTTTGTTGTACCTGCTTAATTTCATATATATTGAGATGAAATATTCTTGTGTTCTGAGGAGGTTATCTATTCCAAAGACCCTTACAGTTCTGAAAATAAGAATTTGAACTTCTGGAAGAGCCATTCAAAAAGGAGAACTTACAGAACTGGATACTATCCCTACATATTATCATTACACTATGACAAGTTACAGTCTACTCTCATTTAAAAGCTAAAGTAGGAAAAAAAACCCAAAACACAAGGTATTCATAAAACACGGGAGACAAAATTGAGTGTAACTTAGTTTGTGACCTAAATCAGGAAAGAATTCCTAGTCAGGATGTTTCAGGGATCTTTCTGGTTTGGAATAATTCCATGTAGGAAAACCTAAATCCTGTTTTATTCATAACTCTTGAGCCATTTAAAGTATCAGTTAGCTGAATTCATGTTTGTGATCCTGATCTCCAAGTCCTTTCTCTAACAAACCCCTCTTTTTGTTGGACCTTGTCTCTGATTCTCTCTCTTACCTGCCACCATTGATATCAACCTCACTGCCTCACATGACAATTTCAGCAGAATGCCTGTAGACCTTTTTTAGTGGAGTATGGAAAACCCTTTTTTTCTGCAGTGCTGTAAGGTATTAGCTCAGTAAGGGAACAATTGCTGTGATTATATGTTTTTTATTTTGTGGTTAATTTTTTTTTATGATGTTACATCAGACTTCTAGCTCTAGATGAGTAACCAAATTACCTCATTGTGATATCCTGCCCTTTCTGTGGTCTTTGCCACTTGCCTTGTTTGTTATTCAGGAAGTCACATTTCAAATCTCTGTGCAAACTCCTAAGTTCAGGGATCACTTCTATTAATTTTTATGGTGCTTTCCACAAAAAAACCCAGAGGGATTATTTCAAAGGAAAAGCTGTGGCAGCACAAGTATATTGACAGATAATCTGTCAATAGAATCGCTGGGATCCCTCAAATTCCTTATAGGATGGTTAAATGAATATTCACTACAGATGATTTTCTCACACTTCGCTTTGACATTTCCTTGCCTGAAAAGCGAGCATATGACCCAAGTGGGGTGACTCAGTGTGACACTGTCTTATAGACAATTTGTCTTTTCATAAAAATACCCAAAGTAATAAAAAGGGACTGGCTGGGTAAGTTGTTTGTGCTTGAGGAAAAAAGGCTTCTCCCACTCCCCAATTTCTAGGACAGAGGCAGGAATTTTGAGATAATCCTTTGAAAAAGTTTATCTACTAGATTTATCATTCTTCAGTTTTAAAAAAACGATTGTGTAAATGCATTTTCAAAGGAAGGGATCTGTGTTAAAGTTACATGATGCATGCATCCCACAGCGGGATGCTAAGAAAGAATACCTTAATGTACTCTGTACCCTCTAGATGCAGCAAAAGTACTGGTATGTATTACTGATCACAGCAAGGCCAGTGTGGGTTTTGTCATCGTGATCATTACTGTGTTCTTCAGTATGTAATCACTTACAGGTGGTTACCTGTAAACAGGTAAATGACGGCCTAGTGTATTTGTTCATAAAAAATAAAAAGAAATGTGTTTGGATACTGAGATCCAGCTCTCAAAATAGCATTAGTACGACAGCTGATTAGTGACTTTGCTCTTTGATGTAGTATGTAATTAAAAAAAACAACCCACACAAAGGTTCTCCTTTGCCAAGTAAGGCAGGAACTGTAACAGATGGAATACAATGTGTAGGAACTTCTACATAACCTCTTAGATATGTTAACAAAACCTGAAGACTTCAAAATGGGCTACAGGAGAAGCACTGATATAGTTTATGTGAAAGCCGAGGTTGCATTCTGGGCTCTTTCAGTACCCAACAGCAGAAAGAGGAATAGGGGTCCTTTTTACAAGGACCTTTTCCTTGTAGCTAACAATTTATAGAATGCATTGTAGGAACAAGGAACGCCGCGGTACTGCAATCACCACTTGCAGAGAATAAGAAAACAGTAAAATCATTGAAGAGGGAGAGAAATGAAGAACACAGTATTAGTGACCTCTTCATTAGAAAACCTTGACAAAAGTACTAAGATTTAAAGAGCATTGCTTCTATTATATATTGTTCAGTGCATTAAAAATAAATGAAAAATCTGAACTACTCAAGACATTTCCTATATTTGACTGCTTATTATCAGCCTTGTCTTATTACATCTCATTTATGGTTGCTTTTTTTCATCTTAAAATAACTCAGTGGGAATATCTTGCACAAAATGTCCTTGCAGGTTTCCTCTTTTTTCTTTTTATTTTCATAGAGTTTTTTAATTTGATGTTTTCTTTTTGTTTGTTCCTTAGGTTGATGACACATCAACAATTATTGCTACATTTACTTTTTAAATAAGAAATACATTGACTTGTCAATCTTTTTAGGAAAATTTAAGTGATAACACAGGACAATGTAGCTCTATTCCAATGGTTTCTAAGACATAATCACTTATGATAAATGAGTGTGGTTGTATGTCTTAATAATAGACCATCTTTTTTTCACAAAACAATAGACAATCCAAAGTGTATGAAGAAAAAGTCCCTTTTAAAAATCACATTTCCATTTAAAGTAGGGCAACAATTCTAGACCATAATAGAGCTATTTTATAGTGCACCTTGTCTTGAAGACCAATTCCTTTGAGAGCTCGTAGCCGCAGAGGACAAATTTTGCCTTCAGATGCCCACATACTTTTCCCACTGAGTTGAATGTAAAAAATCATGCGCAATTTTGAGGGCCTTCTTGGCCCAAATAAATTCATTTTTACAATTTCCTTTTGATAATGTTTCAACATGGACCCAAAATACAATATTTTTGAGGGCTATGGATAAAGAGTATTGAAGTCTTTCAGATTACCTGCTATTACTTTTGGAAAGTTTTCAGAGCTTATTGCTAAATCTGCCCATTGAAAAGATAAATGCTGGTGACCAGACAAAAGATTAGGGAATTGACTTTAAGAGTGAACTATCTAATTGCTATACCTATTTTTGCAGTATGATGGAAAACAAAATCTTATATTTGTGTGGTCCTGTAACTTATTTTCCCTTTTCTCCCCCTTTTTTCCACTTTACTAAAATATTCAGAAAAGAATTATCATCAGAGGAGCCTCAAAGTCACATGATAATCTCCCGAGACCAAATTTCCCCTGAATATAATGGACAAGTATCGGTTTACAAGTGATAGAATCTACATAATCTGTTTTTTTTTTTATATAAAACAAACCTTTCAGCATACTGAAATAAGTGAAGCTGTTATTTATAACAAGACAAGACATTTAACAAAGGAAAGATAACAATAGGATTTTAATTGGTCTGATTAAAAAGAAAAAAATCAGGTACCTTTTACTTCTTTCTAAACTTAAGCTTCCATAATTTTCAAGTGTATGGATAAATTCTGCTTATTTCAGTTACCATCATTGATATGGGAATTTCAACTTCAGAGGTTTTTTTTCCCTGCTCTTTGTTCTGCTGGTTGTTGTTGGTACACAGTATTCCTTATTAACCTCATCACTTTGGTCCATTTTTTCTGAAAGTAAGACGATTTTAAAGTGTGACATGTTCACTACAATACATGCTCTTACCTTCTGCCATGACATTGTATGATTAGCTGATGGCTGAATTATTTGGTGGTTTGACATGTTTCTGATCACCTCTATGTGGCTTTGCAATAGCTCAACTTGCCTTCTGCATATCATTCATTTTTTCTGTTAAGTATGGCATGATATTTCTGTATGTTAACAGCTATAAATTTGATGCAATAATATTTATTCTTTCTTAATTATTCTTACATTATTTCCTTATATTGCCCTCACAATGGTTTTATTGTACATCGTTACTGCTTACTCACATTCCTCCAATCTAATATTGTTGCTCGGCAGCATGGATGGGGTTATAATGAAATTGATTCCACAACTTAGTTACAACCCAACTGACTGTTTCTCAAAAGTACAGCTTCAAGTATGGTTGTTGAAAGGCTGGAAGTGTTCTGTAGTGGCTTTGGATCTGCTGAAGTCATGCTCCAGATACCCTCTTCACTGGAAGTTTCTTAATCCCCAAATGTACTTCTGATTTTCAAATTAGTTTCTTTTATTGTTTATGAATGTTAGGAAAACACTTTTTTTTTTTTTCATTCTCGTCAACTGGCCTACCTTTAATAAGTTCAAGAAAATCTAACAGAGGATAACATATTCTCAAAGGTAAGATTGTTCCTATAAATATCTTAAAGATGGACTTCCTTCTGAGGGACAGGCTACAGCACTAATTTTATACCAAACTTGTTTGATCTATCCAGTTCACACATTTGCATCTCTGGACCAGAAAGCGCATATTAACAATTAGAGACATGGGAGGAAGCTAGGGAAACTGCTTTAGACACTGGTCCTGGAACATTTGAGGAAAGGAGGGTACTTTGAAACACGGGGAGTATATTAAATTATTGTACTGTTGACTACAGAATTACAGAGGAGGAAAATACGAAATTCCTATACTGTTGATTACAGAGTTACAGCGCAGGAAAGGAGACACAAAACAAAGTGTGATGAATATGCAGAAGAAACCTGAGTGGGATTTGGAAAATTACACAGAGAATGTGTGGGGCACATAGGATCAAAAACTAGATTTCATCAATTCAGTGCCTCCTTGAATAAATTCCACTGGTTACTGTGTCTGCCTTGGGTACTTGCAATATTTGAACACACAGCAGCTTTATTTCTCACTGTTCTAAAGAGAAAAAAGAATTAACTTACATTTCTGTCCACAACTTCTAATTTTTCTCAATTCATGCTTAATTAACAGCAAACTCTACATCAAGTTTTCTGCTTTCTTGTGTTTTCTGTCTTTTTAGTCCTGAGTTTCCTGTTACCAATCTGTGTATTTGTCTGCATTAGTGTTCTTGTGTTGTTCTTTTACCTCTTTGTTTTAGATGCCCTTGCTACCTGTATATTTTATTTAGTATTACAGTCTTGTGAGAAACAGATATCTCCTTTCACAGTGGCATCAGATGTCCCACCATTAATTCTTTCTTCAGAATATAGCTAAACTCTAGAATTTTAAATTGGAAAATTGAGTATTTAATTCTGGTTTGTTTCTTCATTTGAATTGAAAAGAAAGAAAGAAACAAACAGAAACCCACAAAGCAACACTTGAATATCAGGGAGAGAAAAAGTCTTTAAATGCCTTTATTGGCCACTTGAATGTTTCAGAGCTTTATTCTCACTCAGTTCTTCTCTTCTCGATTCTCTTCCCATTAACATTCTATGAAGAGATTGGATTCTTGCATTCATTGCCTCCATGCATAGGTACAGTTTTCTTTTATGGAAAGTCAACATTGTTATTGGTATGTGTCCCTCCGTCTAGTTTTGTCTACTGGGTTTTTTTGTATCTTCTGGGTTGGGGAGGATCTCACCTGTTTGACTACTGTCACCATGTTTCATCTACCAACTGCTGCGCTACAAAATAAAAGCATCCATGCTTGTAAAAATAAACTGTTTCCTTGTTAAGGGATGTTGTGTATTGTATTCTTCTATGAAAACAGTCTAGCTAATTCCATGAACCATTTTAGAGTTCCCATGAGCTGGAGACTTGGATATTTGAGAAGTGTCAATGTATAAAAAGTTCCAGCCAAGAATCCTTATGAAATATAATGACCTTAATAAATTGATACAGACATTTCTCTGTCCATGCTCAATTTCTGATTTTTGTACCCCTTTCCAAAAATTATTCTCTGTGCTTGCTGAGAAATCAGTTTATAAATGCTTCTAGAGACAAGTAATTGCTTACTTTTTTTCCCACGTGCATCTGACCATCTCAGTTTGACTATTTTTTCTTTTGTTTGTCTTATAAGGGAAGAAATGATTTTCTTTTTTCTTCCAGTGTCTTCTATTTTTTCCACACTATAAGCTTGAAATCAGAAGTTTTTAAGTTAATTGGACTGGAACACATACCTCCACTGTGGATGATCCTATCTCAGAATGTGTTCCAGTTCATATATGCTGAAGTATAAACAGAAAATACTTATCACCACAGATGGGGAAGTTAAAGAAAAAATCATTCAGGAAAATGACTGTGTGCTCTTGAACTGAAATAATATTACTATTTAGTTCATACAACTCATATATGTATTGTATGGATTAATTTGAATTCTCTTTGCTCAGCTCTAATTTGTAATGCAGAAATTGCTTTGGAAAAAAAACCACCCAAACCCCCAAAACATTAAACAAAAAAACAAAAAAAAAACCCCAACCAAAACCCCACAAACCATGTTCTTGATTTTGAACAAGTCAAGGCTATAAGAGTTGTGTTTGTGAAGATAAACTGTATATTTTCCCTTCAGTAAATAAGGTTAAGAGATATGAAATAAAAAAAAAAATAAAATTT